>QEQW01000013.1:0-151636 GCA_004016085.1 Claviceps quebecensis
CCCACTCCGCTGGGTCGAGATTGGAGTCAAGGTGCATAAAGATTAATGGCATGAAAGGCCGTCGAACCTCAGCAGGGCCAGCCGCCATCACATGTGGGTAAAAAACCCCCACCCGGTCTGCGTATCCGGGTGGGGGTTAATGGTTTGGTTCAGCCCGCGCTAAGCTTAGGGCTGGATAAGACAAAGGCGACCGCTTCGCTTCTCCAGATCGATTCCGCCCACTCCGCTGGGTCGAGGTTGGAGTTACGGTGCATAAAGATTAATGGCATGAACGGCCGCCGAACCTCAGCAGGGCCTGCCGCCATCGCATGTGGGTAAAGTAAAAACCCCCACCCGGTCTGCGTATCCGGGTGGGGGTTATGTTTTGGTTCAGCCCGCGCTAAGCTTTTGAATGAGTATTTGCTGCGATGCGCCGATGGTACGTGGACTAGGGGTATGGTGCGTGGTGAGTACATCTTCGGGTGGAGATGGCCATGGCTCATGGTGCGGACGTCATCAGGTGGAGATGGCCGCGGGTGTGTGGTGTGGGCATCATTGTGTGGAGTAGTGCATCGCGTATCGCGCGGGTGTCATCAGGTAGAGGGAGAAGCGCACATTGTGCGAGCGTCATCGTGTAGAGAGAAGCGCGCATCCTGCGGGCAGCATCGTGTAGTGAGAGCAGCGCGCAGGATGCGGGCGTTATCGTGTAGAGGCTACGGCGCGTGGTGCTGGTGTTATCGTGTGGCGATGGAGAGCTTGCACCGTCCAGGCGTCATCCCATGGTGCCGGCGTCTTGCGCAGCGCGGGCGTTGTACTTCAGTTGCCCGCGCTTGTAGGTGCGAAGGATGCGGATGCCTGCCGCATCCTTGGTGAAGAGCGCCACGTCTGCGGGTGCGCCGGGCGCCAGGCCCTGGGCCGCGGGCAGGCCGAGCAGGCCAGCGGGCCGCACCGAGGCCATCGCCCATGCCTCGCCGAGGCTGGCGATGCCCCGCCCCGCGAGGTGCGCGATGCCGGCGGTCATGGGCAGCGCCGAGCCCGCAAGCAGCGCGGGCTGCCCGGCCAGGTGCAGCCGCCCTGCCGGCGTCAGCGTCACGCGGCCGCCGATATGCGTGTCATACGTGCCGGGCGGCATTCCGCCGAAGCTGACGGCATCGCTGACCAAGATCAGCCGCTCGCCCTTCACCTTGGCGGCAACGCGGAGAAAAGCGTCCGGCAGGTGAAAACCGTCCGCAATCACGCTCGCCCACAAGGGCTCCTCCGCCAGCTGATCCCATATGTAATTCGGGTGGCGGGGCAGCACCGGGTGGGCGCCGTTGCCCAGATGCGTGGACATGCGCGCCCCGGCTTGAACGGCCGCCTGGATCTGGGCTGAGTTGGCCGCGGTGTGGCCGATCGAGACCAGCACGCCGCTGCCCGTGCACCGCTCGATAAAATCCACGGCCTCCGGCCACTCCGGCGATACCGTGACGATCCGGATCCGCCCTCCGGCAGCCTCCTGCCAGGACTGGAACAGTTCCCAGTCCGGCGCCCTGACATATCGGGCGTCATGGGCGCCTCTCGGCCCGTCCTCCGGGGAGATAAATGGCCCCTCCAGGTGAATTCCCTCCATATTGTGATTGGGGTCCGTTTCGCACACTTCGGCAATCGTGCCGAGTCCGCTGCGCAGCGCTTCATCGCTGTTCGTAATCAGCGTGGGCAAATACGAGGTAACGCCCTCCGCCCACAGCCTCTCGTTTAACTGCCGGACGGTGTCCGCCTGCAGCGGATGGGTGTTGAGATCCAGCCCCGCGTACCCGTTAATCTGCAGGTCCACCAGTCCCGGTCCGATGAGGGGCAGCACCTGCCCGCCCCCCTGTGCCCCGGCAGCCTGCCGGATCTCCGCCTCCTCCGGTGTCCCGAGCACCTCGTACCCGGCAATCACCCCGCCTGCCAGGGTGAGCCGGATATGCTCCCCGGTCAGGGCATGGATGCCCTCCAGCCGGGTCAGGGCGTCACGGCCGCCTGCTGCCGTGGGTTCCATGCCGCGGCGGTCAGCCTCCATACGAATCCCGATCCAGGTATAAGGTACAGTTCGGGTGCTCCCGTAAAATGGAGGCCGGGCAGGCGGTCGTGATCGGTCCCTCCAGCGTCTGCGTCACCGCGCTGCGCTTCGTCGGGCCCGGCACGATGCAGAACAGGCGGCCGCCGGAGAGCAGCGTAGGGATCGTCAGCGTCATCGCGGTTTCGGGCACCTCCCGGAACCGGTCAAAGCAGCCGTCCCGAACCTGCTGTTCCCGGCATATGTCGTCGAGCTCGACGATTTTTACCGTCTTCGGGTCGTTGAAATCGGCTACCGGCGGATCGTTAAAAGCTAAATGGCCGTTCTCCCCGATGCCGAGGCAGACGATATCGATCGGGGCCTCCTGCAGCAGCGCCGCATACCGTTCGCACTCCGCGGCGGGATCGGCGGAGCCGTCGATCAGGTGGACGGTTCCCGGGTGAACCCGGGAGAACAGCCGGGTATCGAGAAAAGTGCTGAACCGCTGGGGAGCATCTTCGTCCAGTCCGATATATTCGTCCATGTGAAACGCGGTCACCCGGCTCCACTCGATATCTTTATCCGCTGCGAGGTAGTCCAGCAGCTCGTTCTGCGACGGAGCCGCGGCAAACACGATCCGCAGGCTGCCCCGGTCCGCCAGGATCGCCTTCATTGCTTGGGAGACATCGGCTGCCGCCGCTCTTCCCATCTCGTCTCTCGACGCGTACTGCCGGACCTGAAGACGGTCCTTCCACCACTTTTTCTCTGCTAAACGGGGACTGGGCATGATCATTCCTCCTCCATTAATTTACGGACCGCTTTTGCTTATTGCTTGCTTATTGAAATGGAGCTCCGCTCTAGCAGCTCAAACAAGGAATTCAGGCAGTCGATCGTCGCCTCTTCCCCTCCCTCGGAAAAAGCATATCCGGCCGGGCGTTTGAGCTGCTCTTCCGTCAGGCTCGATTGGAGCCGGTAGTGGGTTTCGACCACCAAATAGCCGTCATACCCCTCTTGCATCAGGCGGAGCAGCAGGCCGGCGTAATCCACCTGACCTTTTCCGATCGCCACCGCTTCGGTATGATCTCTCTGCTTCACCGCGTCCTTCAGGTGGATGTGGCAGATCCGCCCCTTCAAAGCATCGTAGCCGTCAGGGTAAGGGACCTCCTGTTCCGGGTCCCACAGATCGTTACCCGGGTCATACAATCCCTGAACATAAGGAGAATCCACCGCCCGGATCAGAGCTGCGGCTTTGGCTGCATTGGAGGCGTAGACCGCCGGATCCGCTTCCAGCGCATAAATGACGCCATGCTGCTCCAGTATCGGCACCACGCCCTTTAATTCCCGGACAATGTCGCCATATGCCTCCTCCAGCGGGCCTTCGGCCCAAAAGCTGAAGCCGCGGACATACCGGGTGCCGAGCCGCTGAGCCAATTCCGCATAACGGGTCAAAATTCTCCGGTGTTCCGCTACTTCTTCCGCATTCCGGAGGTTGCATTTAAACACCGGGGCGGATAAGCCGCTGACCTTCAGGCCAGCCGCCCGGATCACCGCACCGATCTCCTCTATGCGCGAATCGCTCAGCCGGTACAGCTGCTCCCCGTCCACGGAGCGCAGCTCCAGCGCGGCCAGCCCGTATCTGTGGGCAATGCGGATCGCATCGGCGATATCCTGGGAGATTTCGTCGGTAATGACGCCCAGTTGAAAAGCCGCATTCATGTCTCCCTTCCCCTCCTTTCATCACCATCATTCGTCATCTATACAAAATCAGATCATTGGCACATCTTCTTGCATGATGCAGATAACCCGTTATAGACTCCCAGGGTGCGTTTCGTCCAAACGTCATAGTCGGGATGCAGCAGCAGCATCTAAGACACCGAGCCGGGAGCGAGCATGGATGACTTTCACCGCGTCGCAAGAAGCAAGCTACAACATCAGGAGCTGGCAACCGGGCTGATGCCCGTATCCAGCTTCACGGTCCTGCCGGTCTCCCGGCTTTCGTTGGCGGCCTCCAGAAACGCGATGACCTCCAGCGTCTCCGTCATGTCGATCGGAGCGGCGCCCGTTTGGAACATGCGGATCACTTCCTCCAACATGCTGGCATAATACGGCTTGCCATCCGCATACACGTCGACATGTTCGGTTCCCTGCTCACGGTGAATCAACGCTCCGAAACGGCGGTTGCCCTTCCGGTTGCCGCGCAGCGTCCCGACCCTACCGTCCTCCCATACACCTACGGCCAGATCATGGTCGGCGTTCGTGGTGACCGTGACCTCTTTACACCCTTTGCCCATGCTGCGATACAGCATATCGGCGGCATGAATGCCGTACCAGTAAAAGCCCGGCTGCGTCGGCTGCAGCTCCATGGGGCCGTAGGTATCCGCCCCGATGATGTTCCCCTGATCGGCTGAGTCCAGCGCCCGGCCCAGGCCTTCCGACCAGCGGACGGAAGAGCAGCTCATAAGCGGAATTCCGTGCTCCTGTGCCAGCCGGTAAATCGCCTTGGCGTCACGGGTCGTGACGGCAAACGGCTTGTCGATAAAAACCGGCTTTCCATAAGGAACGATCTGCCGGAACTGCTCCAGGTGCACGCGCCCGTCCACGGAGAGCAGCAGGATGGCATCGGCGTTTTCGGCTGCCTCCTGGATGCTCTGGACGATGGGGACGCCGCTGTTGTCCCTGACTTCAGCCGTGAATTTGTCCACCCGCCCGATACTCAGTTCAAAATCCGGCGATCCGCCCGGATAGGCAGCCGTCACTTTCCCGCCGCTCACATGGTGCGGGTGATCCAGGTTGTTCAGCAGCTCGGCAAAGAGCGGCGCATGCGACGTGTCCAGCCCGATGATTGCGATCTTCAGCTCTTCTGTACTCATTTCCGATCATCGCCTCTTCCTACAGTTTGATTTCCTTGCCCGTACGCGAGGACTCGTAAATGGCCAGAATCAGGTCCACCGATTTCCTCGCTTCCTCTCCCGAAATGAGCGGCTCACGATCCTCCCGCACCGCCTGAATCAGGTCGTCGATCAGAATGTAGTGCCCGTCGGAAGAAATGGCATTCGGGTCATCCGCGCCTTCGGCGGAGCCTTCCGACACGAGCGGGGCTGTATCACCGTCGACCGTTTTCCATACTTTAAAACCGCTGTCTCCGTAAATAATCGTGCCGTGCTCGCCATGAATTTCAAAACGCGGCTCCTGGCCGGGATTGACCGACGTCGTTCCCTGAATGACCCCAAACGCCCCATTCTTATATTTCAAAACCGCAACCGCTGTATCCTCCACCTCAATGTCATGAATTAACGGAGCCGTGTAGGCAAAGACGCTGTCTATTTCCCCCATCATCCAGCGGATGATATCGATGCCGTGCACCCCCTGATTCATGAGGGCGCCACCCCCGTCAATGGCCCATGTTCCGCGCCATCCGGCGCTTTTGTAATATTCCGGGCTGCGGTAGTACTTCAAGTAGGCGTCTCCCAGCACTAATTTACCAAGTTTGCCTTCGTTAATGGCCTTTTTGGTCAGCAGTGCATGCGGCGTGGTGCGTTTCTGGAATACGGTGGCCAGCTTGACGCCATGGCTCCGGCAGGCTTCGATCATCTCGTCCATGTCCGCCTTGGTAATGCCGAGGGGCTTTTCGCACAGCACATGCTTGCCCGCCTCCGCCGCCGCGACGGCTGCATCCCGGTGGCCTCCGCTGGGCACGCAGATGCAGACGGCGTCCACGTCACACTCCTGAAGCATTTGCCGGGTATCCGTATATACGTGGGCCGCTCCGAATTCCTCTGCTATTTTTGCCGCTTTTTCCGGAACGGCGTCTACGACCGCCGCCAGCTCCGCTTCCGGATGGCTCACGATGGCTCTCGCGTGCAGAGGGGCGATCACGCCGGCCCCAATAATGGCAAAACGCATTTTTTTGCTCATACCAATCTCCTCCCGGTGGGAACCACCTGTAAGTTTACAACCCCATTCTAGTGGGACCCGTCTCCACGGCCAATCGCCCATTCTGCGGCTTTGCGCACAACTTTGGCGTCATCCGCAGGATCGAAGATGAATCCGTAAAGATGTATATGACAGCGCTCTTCGGGACTTGACCGTAAGCCAACAAAAAAAGCGCCTCCCGCCCTCCGGCAGGAAACGCTCTTCTTACAAAAAATAATTCGTGATCGACTGGTCGCTGGCCAGAAGGCCCTCGCTGTCCAGCTTCTTTTTCAAATACTTTTTATCCGAGGAAATAAACACGCTCATGATCAAATCGACCACGAACAGGAACGTAATATGATTGGACATAAAGGCGCTGTTATTGACGGATATTTTATCCGGGACAATAATATCGACGGCCGCGTTCTCCGTAATCGGCGAAGCGTCGTAGCAGGTGATCGCGATCACCTTCGCCTGATTGACCCGCGCGATGGATACCGCATCGATAATTTCCCTCGTTGAACCCGAACGGGAGAAAGCGATGACCACATCGTCCGGACCGCACTGGGAGGCGGCGATCTTCATTTCCCTGCTGTCGTTGATGGCTTCCGCCATCATGCCGATAATCGCCAGCCGGTTGCGGAGCGCCATTGCCGCCAAAAACGAATCGAACAATCCGATCACCACGATCCGGCGGGCACTTTTCAGCAGATCCACGACCTGGTTCAGCTGCTCCTCCGTCACGAGCGCGGACGTGTTCACGATCAGCTCATTATAATCCAAAGCGAGCGCATCAATGGGATTAATCTCGCGTCTTTCTTTCTTCTTCGCCTGCATATCCCGGTAGAACGCGTCCTGGGCAAAGGCAATCTTGAAGTCGTTGAAGCCTTTGTAGCCGACCTTTTTGCAGAAGCGGTTAATGCTCGTCTCGGACACGCCGATCTCATTCGCAATCGCCGTGATGGTATTGCGGGTAATAAACTCCGGATTATGAATGACAAAGTTGGCGATTTGATTTTCGCCGTAGGTTAACTTTTGGGTTTGCGATACGATTTTGGCGATGACGGCCGGAACCTGTGAAGACATGTGACCTCCTCCTGACCTACCTGTGGGAAAATAGCTAATCCGGTAACCCCCGCTAGCACACCCCATTATATCATACAAGGGAAGGTATTTAGAAAACGATGTCACAACGCCGCCGCATGGTCGCTCTTCCAAGCCTCGACTTCCCGGTAAAAGTCCTCTTCGCCTAAAGAACCGGTTTGGATCAGGAAGGCGTAATCCAGTACATTCGGCAGGAAAGGCAGGCCCATCATCTCCTTACAAAAGGCGTGGGCAGCGATTTCGCTGCACTGAACAACGCTCGAGCGCTTCACCAGCAGCCTGCCCAGCCGGAACACCTCGACCGGCTCCAGCAGGTCGTTGGTAAACTGCCCGGCCCGGTATTCCACATAGTGAAAAAATTCATGCGCCAGGTGAATATCGACCAGCCGCTCCAGCTCATCGTCCTGAGGGGTTGAAGAGCGCTGCGCCTGTTCTCCCGGGCTCATGACCGCCCGGTATGCAACAGCCATACCGCGGAGGGATGCGGCGTAAACGACTACCTCCGGCGGCGTTTGGTTGAAATCGATCTGCGCCCGCAGAGAGAGCTGATGAAACGTACCGGAGCGGTCGGTGATTTCGTAGCGGAGGCCTTCCCTGCGGTACAGCTCGCGGATGGACATGCCTCGGCAGGCCTGGGCCGCTTCCCTGCCCCTTTGGAGCGACCTGTCCACATAATAGGCCAAGCGGTCCTGGGGAATTTTGCGGTACAGCGGGTCCTTGGTGAGCTCCGCATGGGCGAGCACCTCATCGGTCAATCCAAGATGTTGAACATTCCAACCGTATTCCTGGAACTCCGGCATGCCTGTCATCCCCCTCCTCGTGTTCTAACCTTGATTTATCTCTTCATCTCTTTAGCTGTTCTATTGGTACGCAATGACGATCATTTCGTCCTCGGACTTCAGCATTTCCGTTTCAAGCGTGAGAATCGACAGCAGCTGCTCCTTCGTCTGCATGCCGGTCAGATCCAGCATTTTCTCCTTATAAAAGGCAAACACCTTCGGGATCGTCGCGTTAGCGTCGGAGTAGATCGTATTATCGTCCAGAAATTCGTTTAGCCGGTCATCAGCCAGCGCTTTCGTGACTTTCGTAAATTGGACGCCGCTCTTCTTGAAGCGGACAACCCCTTCGCGGTCCAGCACGGCGACGTAGTTGACCTTCTTCTTCATCAGGCCGAACAGGGATTTCTTCGTCTGCTCCGCTTCGAACAGGCTCCAGCGTCCGCTCTGCGCCGCCAGCCGGGTGTTCTCCGGCGATTGGTCGACCGAGCTGGCCGCGACCGCCGTCATTTCTTCCAGCGGCATCGCCTGCTGGCCGAGGTCTTTGGAGCGCAGCTCGGTCGAGCCGGTTGCGATGGCCCGCAGAATGTTCTTCTGGCTGTCAATTTCAATCGTGACCTCCACCGTCTCCTCGCTGGCTCCCGATTGGACGATCCGCTCCACGATGTCGGCACGAATCCGCTTGATATCCTCTTCCGTCGGATTGACGACGGTCCGCTCCAGCTGCTCCTTGACCATGGCCAGCGCCACGCCGATCGTGGAGACATAAGGCGCGTTGCTGGCAATCTGGCTCTTGAAGCCTTCCCGTTCGGCCATCGCCGGCACCAGCACCGCCCCGCTGCCACCACCGCCAACGAGCGTAACAAAGGCCCGGTCCAGCTCATAATCCTGAATCATTTCATTTACGGTTTTCATCGTTTTATTGATCGCAATGTCCATCACCTTGCGCGCGGCTTCCTCCACGCTCAGACCGACGTGTGCCGCAAGGGCTTCCCATGCTTTTACTGCCGCTTCCTTGTTACCATATGCATAGTCGCCCTCCGGCACGTAGCCGAGGATGTTGGCTGCACCCGCCAGCGTATACGAGAACTCCCGCCCATTTCCGCACTCGCAGATGGCGTATTCGGCCGGATCGCCTGCCCGGGGGCTGACGAATTTCACCTTCGGACTGACGATTTCGTCCGCCGGTGCAAACGCCTCGTACTCCTTGCCGGCGATGTGCGCGCTCCGCGGGCCGACGTCCGTAATTTTGCCGCCGGACACCTTGATCATACTACCGCCGGCAATGCCGAGCGTGCGGACGTCCAGCGACTGCAGGTACGTTCGGTGGCCGCCGACCTGGGCGTTCTGGATCATGACCTTGCCGTTTTTAATGACGGAAATGTCTACGCTCGTTCCGCCGACCTCGAAGAAAATGCCGTCCGAAATTTTCTCATACATCAAAGCGCCCGCCACCCCGGCCGCGAGGCCTGACAGCATCGTCAGGATCGGACGCTTCCGTACCTCGTCGATGCTCATCACGCCGCCGTCGCAGCGCATGATCATCAGCTGGGACTGAATATTGGCGTTTTTGACGGACTTCTCGGTCATGTTGGCCGTTTCCATCATTTTTGGAATTAGGGATGCGTTGACGACCGCCGTCCGCGTCCGCGTCTTCAACCCGTACAGCTGGGAAATTTCGTGGCCGCCGGTGGCATAGATGCCCTTGCGGTTCGCCAGTTCGATGACCCGCAGCTCATTGGTCGGATCGTCGACGCTGTATGCCTCGGAGGCGACGATGACTTCGGCCCCCTGCTGCACCAGGGCGTCGATGGCCGTCTCAATGTCTGCGTCAGTGAGATTTTTGGAGTCGAGGAACGTATGGTACGTCTTCAAAAACTTGCCTGGCGCCAGCTCAATATCCCCCGGATTGGACTCGGACCTTGCGCTCATGCCGTCGAGTCCCGTGCCCATACCGATGATGCCGACTCTGGCCACGTCCCCTTCAAGCAGGGCATTGGTCGCCTGGGTTGTCCCATGGGCGATAAACGTGACATCCTCCGGGAGAATGCCCTGGCTCTCCAGAATCCGGTTCAAAATCTGCACGATCCCTTTCGCCACACCGTCCTCATCATGGTGGGTCGTCGGGATTTTCATTTTGCCGATGACTTCAAACGTTTCGTTGTCGATGACGGCTGCGTCTGTAAACGTTCCGCCGACGTCGATGCCTACCCTTACTTTTTTTCTCTCCATGTTACCCTCCTGAAGTCAGGACAGGGGAAGGCCCGCATCAAGCCGCGCAGTCCGTTCCCCGTCCGGAATCATCCGTAAAAGCCGTCTTTATCAAAACACCATGAATGCGCCGATGACCATCGAGATCAGGACGGCGACCATCATCCACGGCAGCGTCTTCTTCAAGATTTCGTTGATATCGGTCTTCGTAAAATCCGAAACCCATACGTTATGCGAGTTCGTCGGGTCGGATACGGCCTGCACGTTGCTTACCACGCGGAGCGCCAGCATGGCGGCGACCGGCGTCATGCCAGCCGTCACGAACAGGGCGGCAATGCCGCTGCCAAGCCCCCATACGTTGAGCGGACCGCGGTAAATCGCCAGCGGCGACAGGATGGTGAAGAAGAGAATGTATATGATCGGATTGCCCGGAAGCACTGCCTCAATGAGCGGGGAAATCAGCGCCGAAACCTGCGGCGCCATAACCGAATTGAGCAGGATGCCGATGCCGATCATCAGCGCCATGGCGCCGGCGACGTCCTGAATGCCTTCGATCAGCGCGCTGGAGAGCACGTGGATCGGGCGCTTCGGCCAGGCCAGTAGGATCGTGACGAGCGCGCCGATGATGACGGCGGGAACGATATCGATTTTAAAAGCGAACACCAGAATAACCGGCACCAGCGGGCTGATCAGCGCATAGGTCGGCACTTTCTTGCCGTCACCGCCGGTAGCTGCGGGCATCGCCCACGCTCTGCGGCCTTTGCCGTCTTTGCGGATATAGAACACGATCATGGCCAGGGACAGCACGATCAGCGGCAGCGCGGCCACCAGCGTGTAGTCAGCGATCTGGTCGACCGAAAGCCCGAGCACATCAACATACACGGCCCAGTTGGATACGTTGAAAAGCGCGCCCACCCCGACCGCGGACAGCACGACGATCGACGCAACGAACTGCGAAATGCCGGCGGTCAGCATGATCGGAATGACGATCGTACCGACCAGGATCACCATGCCCAGCCCGCCTGCAGCGGAGAAAATAATGGACGCGGTCACGAAAAACAGAATCGCGATCAGCATCGGCTTATCCCCGGCCAGCTCGGCGGCCTTGCGGATAATCGATTTGGTAATGCCGACCTTGTTCAGGATTTGCCCGAACCAGGCGCCGAATATGAGGCCGGCAATCGCCCCGGACAGCCGCATCGAGCCGGACGCCAGGATCGTTTTGGCAATGCTTGTCGTATCGGGATTATTCGAGTTCCACGGTACCCCGGCGATGATCGCAAACAGGATCGCCATCAGCGGAAGCGCCAGAATTGCCGGGATTTTGCGCGTCATCATCAGCCCGACGAACACCAAAAACACAATCAAAATACCGATTGCTTGCACCCACATTACACCAGTCACTTTGGTTACCCCTCTCGTCATGAGATTCCTTCACGTGGTTACTTCATATGCTTAATGATTCATGGACTATATTTCCAAATGGGCCCCTTGCGCTTTGAGCTGTGCCTGCACCGCTTTGATGTCCACATCCTGCACGTTAACGCCATGTTGGGCCGCGTACGCCGCAGCCACGCCTCCCGCATGGCCGATTGCCCCAGTCGTCGGGGTCGTTCGCATGGCCGCCTGCGCTTCGAACGTCGCCGAGATGCAGCGGCCGATGACGATCAGGTTTTTCACGGAATTCGTGATCATGCAGGAGTACGGAATGCTGTACATGCCGCCCCACTCCAGCTTCTGATGCTTCGTCCCTTCTCCGTCCGGGCTGTGAATGTCGATCGGATAACCGGAATGGGCAATGGTATCGTCAAAAAGCTTCT
The DNA here is from genome assembly GCA_004016085.1 of Claviceps quebecensis. Lineage (NCBI taxonomy): Eukaryota > Fungi > Ascomycota > Sordariomycetes > Hypocreales > Clavicipitaceae > Claviceps > Claviceps quebecensis. The sequence continues at coordinate 11,820 of QEQW01000013.1, forward strand.
GTTCCAGCAAATCCTCGGCGGTCAGCGTGTACACCCCTTTGATCTGGCGGGAGCTGCGGACCCCGATGTTCGGACCGGTGGACTCCACCACCGCGTCCTCGAAGCCCGGAATGTATTTGCGGACGAACAGCTCCAGCTCGCGGCACTGCTTCCGTCCTTCCATCTCGGCCAGGCTCAGGCTGAACGCATCGGTCGGATCGTGGCCCAGAATCCGGGTCGTGTTCAGAATGACCTCGCCCGGATTGTTCGTTTCGAAGAACAGCACGTTCTCGCGCTGGATCGAAATTTCGCCGCGCTCCTTCGCCTTCCGGAACAAGCTGTCAAAGCCGCCGACCGACAGGCGCGGCGCCTTCTCGATAATGGATGTGTCGCCGTTGTATAGCGGAAAGTCCTCCGGATGCGCATGGATGTACTCCTTCACTTTGGGGATGTTCACGTTGTACATTTTCATTTTCAGCGTCATTGGCTGCATTGCCCCGTCGGATTCCCGGCCCTTCGTGAACTCCGCTCCGGCGCCTACGGAAAGGTCTCCGTCCCCGGTCCCGTCGATAAACACCGACGCCTCGATGTCGGTCAGGCCCGACTTGTTGCACACCTTGATGCTGACGATGCGTCCGTCCTCCGCCTTCACGCCGGCGAGCATCGTGTGGTACAAAATCTCCCCGCCGCTCTCGGTCACCATCAGCTCCAGTTCATGCTTCATCGCCTCGGCGTCGAACGGGGTTACCGAATACGTAAAGCCGACCGTGTCAAAAATATGCCCCGGCGACTTCCCCTGCCGCTTCAGCCGTTCGATCAGCTGGTCGGTAAAACCCCGGATCGCCAGCTTATCCCCGGCATGGAAGGTCATCATCGGTCCGACGCCGTTCGCCGTCAGCGTACCGCCGAGAAACCCGTGCGACTCCACGATCAGCGTCTTGGCCCCCGAGCTTGCGGCCGCCACCGCAGCCATTGAGCCGGAAATACCGCCGCCCATAACAACCACATCATACTTCAGCTTGTTCTCCAATTTGTTCTCACTCCTCCGGTAAATGATGTATGATTGCTTCTTGATTCATAGACTATCAAAACCTTCAGTTGATGTAAACGCTTTTAAGAAAATATTTTTCTATATATCCGGATTTTTAGTAAATCATTTTCCGACAGTTCTGTTGTGGGCATGTGCGGCATATAACAGTGGGTTGGGGGTGGGTATACAGCCAAAACAAAACACGGGGAGTGACGAACAAATCGAGTCGGTGTGAGATTATTGAAGAGATGAGGCGGAAGTATCCATTAGCATGGCTCATAAAACTGGCGAAGCTAGAAGACCACATCATGGCGATACACCGACTTCATCCGTACTTTGGCTACTCACGCATGACAGTGGCTTTGCAACGTGAAGGGCTGCACGTTAACCACGAACGAGTTTACCGGCTCATGAAGAAGCTTGGTATTCGTTCCGTGATCCGGAAGAAACGGCGCTATTTCGGTAAGCAGGCGTCGGTTGTTCATCCCAATCGGCTGAAACGCCAATTCCATGCAGAGGCGCCACTGCGTAAACTGGTCACTGATATTACATATATTCGTGTGGGAGAGCGTTTTGTATATCTCTCCGCAATTCAGGATCTATACAACAACGAGGTTGTAGCTTGGCATCTGTCCGAACGAAACGATCTCTTACTCGTTTCGAAGACAGTGGACATTCTTAGCGAGAAAACAGATCTCACCGGTGTTCTCCTGCATTCTGACCAAGGGCTTCAGTACACCTCAAAGCCATTTAACCGAAAACTCAGAAAGCTTGGGATCATTGGCAGCTATTCCAGGCGTGGAAACTGCTTTGACAATGCTTGTATTGAGTCATTCTTTTCCCATCTGAAGACCGAAAAAATCTATCTATCCCATCTAAAATCGATTTCGGACTTGGAACAGGCTATTCAAGAGTACGTTTCTTTATAACCACGAACGTTTTCAGAATAAACTAAACGACCGTTCCCCGGTGGAGTACCGAGAAACGGTCGCAGCATAATGTGTCTTTTTATTCTTGTCTACTTGACGGGGTTATGACCATCTGAGTTGGCTTTTTCATATTTACCGTTTCACTACCACAAAAATTTTTTTTACAAGCTTACAGTACTTACTCGATGATTTTTATAAAAAGGAAAGCGAAAGCCCCTCTGCATTAATCATGGTTAAGATGGTGATTAACACAAGGAACACAACGGGTGTCACCGTTTTGCCAAACTGATCTTTGACCCTTATATGCGCAAGCACCGCTAGCAGCATTGTAATTCCAAGCCAAATCCCGGCCCAAGCGACCCCCTCCTGAGCCCAGTAGCCGATGATGAGCACTATGGCACCTACTAACTGGACAAATCCGGTGACAATACGAAACCACTGAGGAAGCCTAAGCGTGTCGAAAATATCGACCCAATATTTTGCGCCTATGACCTTTGCAGAACCTGAAAAGAGGTAGTACAGGATCAATAAACTTTGAAGTACTATCGAAAATATAGTCATGAAGTGTCCCTCCTTTTATTTTCCGATCTATTAATTACTCTTTTTGGGCTATCCGACCATTTTCACCCATCCATAAACCACTCCGTTAATTTACGAAAAAATGAATCAAACATATACTCATACCAATCAACTCCTTGAAATCGTTATGTGTGATACTATTTAGCCATCTGTTAAAAAGTATAGAGGAATTGCGAATTGCGGGATTGTAAGATGCGAACATCTTTTTGTACAAAATTACCATCCCATAACCTCCGTAAAAAGAAAAAAAACCACAACGAGTTGTGGCTAATGATTTTAAAACTTTTCAAGTAGACATATATTCTCTTGGGGACAACCCTGTAATTCGCTTAAAATGGCGATTCAAATGACTTTGGTCGGTAAATCCGAGGATCACAGCAATTTCCCCTACTGTAAAATCACGGCTCTTGATTAGCGTTTTAGCTTTATCAATCCTTAAGTGTAAGAAGTATTGATAAGGACTTAATCCCGTCGTTTGTTTAAACATTCGAATCAAATGTGTCTGACTTAAATTGACCAACTTAGCCAATTCTTCAAGCGAAATATCCCGATCAAAATAGACATTCATATACTCAATGGCTCTTTCCAGTTGTTGATTCGATAATTTCCTCGAAACATAAAGCTGCTTATGAGGTGAAGTTTTATTCATCTCCAACAGGTGTAGGGCCATCAGATTGGATAATGATTCGACGTATAACTTTCCTCTTGCTCCATTGTTATTGATTTCATCTTCTAACCATTGACTTAATTGAAATAATTTCGAATCATATAACGATATTTTGTTTATTAATTCACCATGACCGACAAATGTCAGGTCAGCTTGAGTTGCCACTTGATGAACCAATGAAGGAGATAGCATAATGCAACTAAAAGAGGCCTCTACTTTCTCCAAACGAAAGTATTCTAAATTGCCAGGTATGAATAAAGCGGTCTCACCAACTCTGGCCACCCTCTCGTTGTCACGCCCTTCGAAACGCGACACCGCCTTAATTGGTTCGGGGGTTGAATTTACGGTAATCAAATAATAAGGCATTGATTCAACGTAGCTTTCCTGAGGGGGAACTTTACTCCACTTAATGTATTGAATGTGCTCCCATTCTAGGTGATTGCTATTTAATGCCGGCTTACTATCTATCATATAACGTATCGTCATGTCGATTCCCTTCTCAATGGCTCAGCCAATCCTGGATATATTATAATTATAAACCATTACTGAGGAGTTGGGTGCTTTTTCCTCTTCCAGCAGAGAAAAGTGAGACCCCATACGATTTGCCGCATTGTTCAGTAAACCACACGAACCTTCTTTTCCTATCGTTATGCCGTATGGCCCAGGAATCCTGCGTTTTGACAATATATTCATTTATCATGCCTTTGATACCTATTACTCCCCAAAAGGAATTGGTTTGGTGGGAAATGTCGATGCCAACAAGATAGCGTTCCCGTACCTGGCTCGAGGACCTAGCTGATCAACATGGCTGTAGCGGTCGACCACGTGTTTTATCGCTTCGGTGTGAGAAAGCGGCTTTTCAGCCCTTTCGCTTCCCAGTAGGATGACGGAAGGACGTTATTCATATTTCGGGACATATCCCAAGTTCCTCTGCGGGAGTTGGCCATGATGAAAACGGTCCAGTCTGGCACGCCCAGGGCGCCGAGTTCTCGAATACGCGTACGCATCGCTTTCATTGTTTCCATAGACACATGCGCAACCTTCTTCGGATCCACCTGTCCAATCTCTCGTAGTGGTTCTGGGCTGAGGCCAGCCGAAAGTAACCAAACCAACCCTTCGACCCTGCTCAGCCACGTATTATAAAATGCTAAAAACTACATCTATAATGAGAATCCTTATTAGCCACGGTTACCCATATATGTTCTTGTCTATTTCGGCAAACGATATTATGTTCTTGTCGTCGGGTTTTGACAGAACATATATCGTTAAAACAAAAAAAGCCGCTGCCACGCGGCTAATCCTTTTCAACTACGGTTAACTATATTGTCCTTGTCATGTCATCTTCGGCTAATGGCATATTATCTTGTCGCCTTACTGTAGAAGCCCCCAATCCGGGGTGTGTCTACTCGCTATTCATTCAAATTTATCCCAAAATTCTGAGGTTACTCCAGCGTAAATTTTCCGGAGCCTGTGCGAACCTGCAGCAGCGCGCCGCCGCTGCCGAACGTTCCTTTAAGCCTGCCTTCATCTTCGTCTTTTAACTCATAACGAATTCCGTCCCACTGGATATCCGCCATACCGGGGCTTCCCTGAAAATCAACCCCCAGGGAAGAAGGCTCTTGAATTAGATCAACAGTCACGCCCCCGCTTCCAGCTCTCAGGCTGGTATCATGGATCAAGCGCTCCGATTCTAGGTGTATGTTTCCAGCGCCTGTCTGTCCTTGTACGGCCGACTCTCCATCCTTCAGTTTAACGTTGCCGTTTCCATCCTGAAAGTTCAGCGTTGTGGCAGTATAGCGTTCCGCCGCTATATTGCCGGAGCCTGACTCTAACGTAATGGATTCGGCTTTGATCTCCATTGCCTCGATATTACCGCTTCCGGAATGTACCTTAAGAGAGCCTGCATTGACAGCCTGAACGTTAATATTACCGCCTCCGCTTTCAATTGTGGCGGCTGCCCATTGCTTATCCGGTAACTCCACCGATAAATCGATATCCAGCATTTGGTCCCCAGACGCAATACCATCGGGTACATCGACCCCGATCATTACCGTATCGCCTCTTGGCTCGACTTTCAATTTCACCTGGTTTGCACTTTTCGAGCTTACCTTACCGTTCAATCGAACCTTAATCTCATTTGTGTCACCTTTAGTGACTTTAATGTGGCTGTCTTCCGTCTGTAAAGTTAATTCTCGGACATCATCGGCGGCCAATGTCTTCTCCTCATTAACTTTCTTGGTGCCAAAGGAAAATCCGAATTGATCATCCGAAAAAATACTCATTGGATTAATCATGAAGAGCAGCAGCAGTACACCGGCCATCACGATCAATATACCTGTTTTCTTCTGCACAGCGGGTTCCTCAATCCTTCCCATTGTCATTTTTGTCTCTTTCTTTTCTGCCGAACGCTGAAGTCCTTTTCAGTATAGCATCCCTTAGAGACTTGAGCATTGGGCCTGAGAATGAGATGAGATCCCCGACCTGAGTCCAGTTTTTTCCTCCTCAGCGAGCAACCACGCGCGTCATGCATGGTTTACTTGCGTACTTTGAGCGCATGAAACCCTACGGTAAAAATCCATCCAAGGTAGGAAATGATCAAGAATTGTCCAAACAAACCCGCAAGTATGTCAGGCCCGAACTTGCCGTCGTGCGGGATCTGAAGCATGAATAAGACCATGGCGAACAGCATAATGGCGCTGGTAATAAACAGCCGCTTTCGAATGGGCCTCCACTCGTGATTTCGAGCGAGAGCGAAACTGAGCAATAGAGAGGCTATCGGTGTATAATCGAGCGTAGCACCAATAACATGCATTTTGCCGCTAAAGGTCGCCTCATCTGGATTAACGAATATCGGATCGGTGACGAAAATGGCTGCGATCACCATGCCGATCGCACTGATTCCGAGGATAGCGAGACCGATGTATCCCAGTACGGTTCGGACTTGCATGAAGATCACGACGCCGGTGCTTACCAGACTCACCGCTAGCAGACCGAATCCCAGGTGCATCATCCAGCCGAAATTTCCTAAAGCATACTCGCTGACAAAGCGCCACGTCGGGTTGAATTCCGGCTCCAACAGATGGAGGCTGCCCAAGAGGAGAACGAAGAGAACTCCCGAAACGATAGACAATCGTGCAGCATTGAAAGAGAACACGGTAACCGGTTTTGAAAACGATATCGTTTTGGCCAATTCTTTAACCCTCCGATGACACGACCCTGGTCATGATCGATTCATAGCCGCCACAGCCAGGATAGGTCCATGCTCCTGTATTGACGTTGCCGTCAGCGCTGAACTTACCCTTGAAGAAAGCAGGCGAACCTTTCTCGCCTGCCCAGATGATGAGAGTGTCATCATCTTTTTCATAGACGTAGTCGGGGCTGGCCGATGTTGAGGGTATGAACGATTTCGCTCACGGGGCGCGGTCCTTGTTTTAATAGTTCTACAATGTTGAAACGGTTCGGCTCGGCGATCGTGAGTAATGTTAATTGCATCGCTGTCGTGTTCATGACTTTAATATACACTTATGCGTATATCCGTGTAGACGTATATTAATGGCACCTGCTGTTCCAGAAATCGCACCTGTGCCCTATTCCTGCAGCGATCAATCTTTTTACAAAATTGCCTGTTATCGCTATATAGTCACTCGACGGGTCCGTAACAGTAAAGGCGGCCAAGAACTTGGCGGTCTTATACATCTGTTGTTTAAAAATAAACTCTAGGTCATCGTCAATACGCCATGCCGCATCACAGTTCAATTGTTAACCCGTATAGACATAAAAGCCTCGAGAGTATATTCCCTCCGAGGCTTTCAGCTCACGAATTTGTTTTGGCTTATTGTTGGCTAGCCAGGTAGTTGGTAAGTTGCTCAAAGGTGCCCTCGAACCCTTGTGCTACCATTGGCGCCATCGAGTCGAATGCTTCCTGTTCCTCAGTAGAGGCATTGAGTGGTCCACCCTGCAACGTCAGCAACGTCTTTCCCTCATTTTCTTCAAGAGTTAGAATATTCAGAATCTCCAGCGGCCAGTTCGGATTGAATGGGGCGCGAACGGTATTACCTTCTTCATCGGAAAAGGACTGGACCCATACCAGCTTCTCCGGTTCTTGTACTTCCTGGTAAACGAATTTCCCCCACATCGCATGCTGTCCATCCGGTGACTTCTGGCAGCCGAGAAACATCCCACCTGGACGAACGTCCATCTTAGCCACTTCAAGCGAAAAGCCCTTTGGTCCCCACCAGTTGCCAAAGTGTGCTGGATTGGTCCAGACTTCAAATACCAGTTCTCGAGGGGCGTCAAACTCACGTTTCAATAAAAGTCCTTGTTGGTTAATCATTAGAACTCCTCCTTGGAATTTAGGGATAATCCGATTTTTTCAATTGATTGAGATAATCAGATAAACGGTCAAAACGGTCTTCCCATATGTTGCGAAACGTATCGAGCCATGCATCCATTTCCTTGAATGGCTCGGGGCGAAGTCGGTAGATTCGCCGGTTGGCGTCCGCCCGTACTTCGACAAGGGCGGCTTCACTCAAAACTTTTAGATGTTTAGATGCTTGTGGTTGCCGAAGGTGCAACCGATCTGCAATTTCCCCGACCGAAAGCGGACCTTCACGCAACAGTTCGATAATCTGCAATCGGTTGGGTTCCGCGAGCGCGTTCAAAGTTGTCGTATTCATTAGCCCACCCGATTTCCCTGTTATAACGTGCTGGAAGCTTGCTTTAGAAGATCTGACAGCAGGGCGAGATCGGGAGTGTCGCCTTCCCGCAATTTGATCCACTTCCGTTCTGCGGGCCCTTCGAATCCCTTGGGAAAATCGACGCTGTTTGCATTCATGATCATGAACGCGATGGCGTCCTTTGCAGGCGAGATCACCGCAGCATAATGTCCATTTTTCAAAAAGTGCGGTTTCTTGTACTGAATGCGTTCTTCGACTTCCGAAATGGTCTCATGAACCATATCCCGTAGGGTTGAACTAATCTCCCCTTGCCATTTCGGCAAATTTTCGATGTAGGATGTAACTTCCTGATTCATTCTGCTTTTCCCTCCCAATTGATAATGTTAAGCTTATGCACAAAATATACCCTACAAGGAATATTCAAGTCAAGGAATATTTAATTTTTTCCTTTTTTGAAAACAGGAGGTGTATGTATGCATGAGAGCGATATGAAGCACACCGCGTACTGACATTGCCTTTGATCGCTTTGAAGAAAATACATAGACTATCGTCCTTACACTTCTTCATGTAGCTCTCTAAAAGCCTTTCGTACTTCAGAAATTAGAGGCACTTCCCGATCCTCAAATCCCCGTAGGCACTCCGCGAGCGAAGTAACGTTAACAATTTGTCAATTCACTACTATTATGTGAACTTTCCTCTTTTGGGGATCCAATGGTAACTGTTCGGCTCTTCGCATCCCAACATGCCTCGTTTGACATGATAATCGGAGTAAGCCGCGCTTACGAGCGCCGACGGCGGAAAATCTTCTTCCCCTTCCTCCTTGATCTGCTCGCCGTTGACGTACGTCTGAATAACCATGACGATATTGCCTTTGTCATCGTAGCTCAAGAGCATGCCGTTATTATCCTTGACGCTGTAGACATGGCCGTTCGGATAGGTCACGCGGAACTTGGTCGAGTAAGGGACGCTTTTATCCTTCTTTGGGCTGCTAGTTCAGCATTTAAAAAGGATCACTGTTAAAACAATCGATCGATCCCAGCAAAAAAATAGCCAACTCCGGATGAGTTGGCTATTTTCTATTGGCCTTTCAATTGAGTTTATTTAGGGCGAGGAAAACCCGAGTCCTCTTTATTCATGATTTTCCAAGAGGAGCGTTACTTCTCGTAATTCTTCGCCATAAACGGCTCCGCCAGTCTTGACGGATGCAGCTTGCGGCCGAGGCCGAAAAACTCGCAAAAGCTCATGATCAGCGGGTTCCACCGCTCGGGGTTGATGTAGTTTTTCTCCCCCATCAGCAGCTCCTCGTCGATGTGGATCCGCTTGATCTTCATCTCCATCGCCGCGATGGAGCTTGGCTCTTCGAAGGAATGAATCTGCACCAGCTCCGCCTCCAACTGAACCGGGCACTCCCCGGCCCGCGGCGCTTTTACCAGGTCCGACGGGATTTGCGTAAACCCGGAAAGACCGAATTTATCGGGCTCATACCGGTAGCCCATCTCCGCCTTATGATCAGGGACGGGGCTCACCCCTGTCGTCAGCGCCAGACGATCCACTTGACTGACCAGGTCGGCCGACGGCAGATTCAGCACGCACTCGCGCTCACGTTTGATGTTCTGGACCGTCTTCGATTTGCCGCTCATGCCGAGCATGCAGGACTGATTCAGCCACCAGGCCGAAGACATCGGGGCTAAATTGGCCGAACCGTCCTCATTCAAAGTGCTGATCAGAACTACAGGCGTACCAAAGTAGAGAATATTGGGTTCAATCGTTGTAAGCATCCTCTTACTTCCCCCTATCCATTTGTAAAAAAATCTATGACCAAGGGATATCCTGTAGGGCTGCAGCCACCTTAGGAAATATCTTGGCTTAAGTATACTGCCGCCGGACCGAGCTTGGAAGGCTTCCCAAGTATAAGCGCAAGATAACAAAACCGCACAAACAGGAGCAGATGCTCAGGGTCCATTCGGGGCCGCAAGCCAAAAAGCACCGGAATCCCTCCCGGCGCTCTCAAGCTATCAAGTAAAGCTATCGCAAAGCGGATTCTATCCGGCCCCAGCCATATGGTTGTGAACCTTTGACATGCGCCGCCATAGTAACCGGAGCTCAAGCTCAGCCCCTATACCACTTTACCCTATACCGAATACAGCCGTCCGTCTTCCTCTTCCTTCAGCCAGACCTGCATAAATCCCGGCTCCCGGTTGTCCCACAAATGGTACGGAACGAAGCGGTACTGCCGCTGCCCGTCGAACCCGGTGAGTGCAACGATGCCGCCCAGCTCGTCCCGCGGCTCCAGGCCAAAGGAAATCCCCGGCCGGACCGCAAACCCGTCATAAGCGAGCGCCGGGTTATCCGCCTGCTCCAGGCAGTACACCAGCGGTCCGCGCTGAACCGCGACACGTCCCCGGTCGGCCTCGACCTCCGGCCGCGCGTGCACCTGCTGAACCGGCATCTCCATCACATAGTCAATCGTGTCGCCCGGCTGCCAGCGGCGGCTAAGCACGAGGAATCCCCGGTCTATGGTCCAATCCGCAGGAGCCACGGTCTCCCCGTTAATGGACAGCTTCGCCCCGCGGCACCATCCCGGCAGGCGCAGCCGCACCGCGAATTCGGCCTCCCGGGCCGGTTCCACCTCGATGTGCACGTGACCGTCCCACGGATAGCGGGTTACGGTCTTCATCAAAACCCGGCTGCCGTCCTTCAGCGTCAGGTCAGCCGTACCAGCAACGAACTGCAGCATGACGGGGCCTTCCTCGTTCACGGCGTAATTGTATCCGCCGATCGAAGGCAGAAACCGCACCAAATTCGTCGGGCAGCAGGACGTGTCGAACCATTCGGTCCGGTGATGATCGCCCTGCGACGCCAGCGGGTTGACGTAGAAAAAGCGGTCACCGGTCAGCGAAATCCCCGCCAAAGCCCCGTTGTACATGGCGCGCTCCACGACGTCGGCGTACTTCGCCTCGCCAAACAGCAGGCTCATCCGGTGGTTCCAGAACACCATCGCGATCGAGGCGCAGGTTTCGCAGTAAGCGCTCTCGTTCGGGAGGTCATAGTTGTGCGTGAACCCTTCATTATGCCGGGACGGCCCGATGCCCCCGGTAATGTACATGTTCCGCTCGACCGTGTGCGCCCACACTTTGCGCAGGGCGTCTTCGTAGGTCCGGTCTCCAGAGGCCAGCACCACGTCCGCCATGGCGGTGTACAAATACATCGCACGGACGGCGTGCCCGGTCACCTTCTCGATGTCGCGGACAGGCACGTCATCCTGGCAGTACGCGGGTCCCCACTCCTCGCGGTCCCATATCGCGCCATGGCCATGCCCGTGCCCCCGCTCCTCAAGCAGCCACAACGCGAGCTTCCAATAACGTTCCTCGCCAGTGGCGCGGTACAGCTTGATCAGCGCCAGCTCGATCTCCTCATGGCCTTCCACCCAGTGACGCTTGCCCGGCCCAAACAGGCTGTCGTAATGGTCGGCCAGCTTGCAGGCCACGTCCAGCAGCGTGGGCTTGCCCGTAGCCGCGTGGTACGCAACCGCCGCTTCGATCAGGTGGCCTCCGTTATACATCTCGTGCTTTTCCATATCCGTCCACTTCTGGTCCGGGGCTTCGAGCGTGTAATACGTCGTCAGGTATCCGTCCGGCTCCTGCGCCGCTGCAATCAAGCCGATGATCCGGTCGATCTCCGCTTCCAGCTCGGGGTCCCGGTCCGCCATCAGCAGATATGCCGCGCCTTCAAGCACCTTGTACACATCGGAATCGTTAAAATAGATACCCTCGAATTCCCCTTCCATAAGACCGGCCGCTTTGGCGAAATTGCTGATCCGCCCGGTCGACTCGCATTTGTCCAGGCAGGTCCGGAGCGTCACCTGCTTGCATACCTCCAGCCTCTGCTTCCACAGTTCGTCTTGGATCTTCACTTGAGTAAAAGGCACGCCCTGCCAACCCTGCTGCGAATGAGTCGTTGTCATCCTGCACCCTCTCCCTTCATGCCATATCTTGCGATGCTTATCCTTTCAACCCCGTCAGGGTAATTCCTTCCAGAAAATAACGCTGTCCCAGCAAAAAAATGACCACGCACGGGAGGATGACCACCGCAGAGGCTGCCATGAGCAAATCCCACTGGGCCGAGTAGCTGCCCTGGAACATCTGCAGGCCAAGCGCCAGCGTGAAGCGGCTGTCGCTCTTCAAGTAAATGAGCGGTCCCATAAAGTCGTTCCAGGTGCCCAGGAAGGTGAACAAGGCAACGACGATCACTGCGGAGCGGCTGAGCGGCAGGATGATGCGCCAATAGATTTGAAAGTAACCCGCCCCGTCGACGACGGCCGCTTCGTCAAAGTCCTTCGGAATCGACATATAGAATTGCCGCAGCAAAAAGATGTTGAAGATCCCGCCTCCGAAAAAGGACGGCACGATGAGCGGATAATACGTATCGTAGAATCCGAGCTCCTTCCAGCCGAGAAAGCTCGGGATGAGCGTCACCGCTCCCGGCAGCATCATGCTCGACAGCAGGATGGCGAACACGGCATCCCGCCCTTTCCAGCGGATCCGGGAAAACCCGAACGCCGAGATCGTGCTCGTCAATACCGTTCCGATCAGCACGCTCGCCACAATGACCAGCGTATTGACGAAGTACGTGCCAAACGGGAGGGACGTAAGCGCTCTTTTATAATTGTCCCAGTGGAAGGGATGCGGAATCCATTCCGGCGGCATCACGAAGATCTGCGATAAATCCATCAGCGAGCTTCGGATCAGCCAAATAAACGGGATGATAAACAGCAGCGAGATCAGTCCAAGCGCCACATAGCCCGCGCCCAGCTTCAGTCTGGATTCCCTCATGACGGCCCGCCTCCTTCGTAATGAACCCAGGATTTCGACGATCGGAACACGAGGAACGTAAACGCCAAAATGATCACGAACAGCACCCAGGCCAGCGCCGAGGCATAACCCATTTCCGTATCCCGGAACGCGGTCCGCCACAGGTAGAACACGAAGAACAAACTCTTGTCGTTCGGTCCACCCTGGGTCAAAATATACGCCTCGTTAAATACCTGGAAGGAGCTGATGATGGTCATCACCGCGTTGAAAAAGATTGTCGGCGTCACCATCGGAATCGTAATATGACGCAGCTTGTGGTACCACCCGCCTCCGTCCACATCAACCGCCTCGTAGTACTGCTTGGGAATGCCGGACAAGCCCGCCAGAAAAATGATGACGGTCCCTCCGATGCCCCACAGCGTCGTCAGCACGATGGAGGGGATAACGCTCTTTTCGGAAAAAATCCAGTCGCTCGTCGGCAGATGAAGCCATTTCAGCATCATGTTGATCAGCCCCAGGTCCGGGTTGAGCAGCCACATCCAAATCATCGCCGAGGCTACCGCCGGCACGATGCTCGGCAGATAAATGATCGTCCGGAACAAGGCGCGTGCCTTAATGTTCATGTTCAGCAGCAGGGCGATAATGAAGGAAATGATGATGCAGGCCGGAACCCGCAGCACGACGAAATAAAACGTGACGCCAAGCGAGCGGTAGAAGCTCTCGTCCTGGCCGGAGAAGAGCCGGGCATAATTGCCGAAGCCGATAAAGGACACCGACTCCTTGAATACGTTGTAATCGGTCAAGCTCAGCACAAAGCTCGCGATCATGGGACCGGCGGTAAACAGAATAAACCCGAGTACCGCCGGAGCCGTAAACAGCAGCCCGTAGAACAGAGCTTTGCGTTCCCGTACGCCCGCCTTGCGGCGCACAGGAACCGGAGCGTTCATCGGAATGTTCGTCTGCATGTGTACTTTAAGCCCCCTATTTTACGTCTCGCCGTCCCTGCACCTGTGCCTGAGCCTTAGCCGCGATGCTGTCCATGGCCTCCTTGGCCGTTGTCTTGCCCAGCCATACGTTATCCATGGCAGGATTGACGATATCCATAATCTTGTTGAAGTTCTTAACGTAACCGGTAGGCGTAGCATGGCTATGATTGAGCACGACGTCAATAACCGCATCTTTGTAGCCTGATGGCCGGGAAGGCTGATTCACCGCCCATTTCGACAGCAGGGCATCATCCGTATACCAGTCCTTCAGCGAAGGCATCCATGTGCCGTAAGTCAGCATCTCGATTGACGCATCTGGGTCAATAAGCGCCTTGAGCAGCTCCCAGGACTCTTGGGGATGCTTGGTCGATTTAAAGATGGAAAACATCGCGCAAACTACCGTCGTCGACGGCTTTTTCATGACAGGAAGCACCCCGACGTTAAAGTGAACCTTTGATTCCGCAAGCGTGCTGGTATTCCATTGTCCGTCAATCACCATCGCCACTTTTCTCGTCTGCAGAGCCACATTTGTTGCCGGAATGTTCTTGGCCTGCAGCGGCGACGGAGCAACGTGGTACTTATTGATCAAATCGGCGATATTCTGCAGCGCCTCGACGGCTTCCGGCTGGTTCAAAGCAAACGTCTTGCCGTCCGGGGAGACAAAGTCGCCGCCGTTTGAAAAAATAAAGCTGCTGTACGCTCCCCACCAGTTGCCGGGGTTCACTCCGTATTGCTTAATGTTTTTCGGATCAAAGTTCGGATCGTCCGCATTCCGCCCTTTATTGTCCAAGGTCAGCTTCTTGGCGGTATCCACGAACTGTTCCCAGGTCCACGCTTCCGATACCTTGGAAGGCGGCGGCGTCAACCCAGCCTCCTTGAAGGCATCTTCGTTATAAAAAAGCGTAAACGATTCCGGGCCGGGGGCTATACCGATGATATTGCCGGGCTCCGAGGAATAGGTGATATTCGGAACCAGAGTATCGGCCTTAATTTCGGAGTCCTTGTCCAGGAATTCCTGAAGATTCAGGAATTTCCCCTGTTCCGCAAGCGGAAAGGCGATCGTCGCCGATTCCATCATCGCCACGTCCGGTTCATCGTTGCCGGCAACCATGGTCGTCAGCTTGGTGTCGTAATCGGTAGGAATCTGCTGCAATTCGACCTTCACGTTGGGATGCTCTGCTTCGAACCGGGCGATGACCTTTTTGTTTACGGCAATTTCATTAGGCGCTCCCCATAAGGTGAGCCGGAGTTTGATCTGCTCGCCGGCCGCCGCCTGGGTTCCCCCCTTGTCCGCGCTTCCGGCTGCAGGCCCGCCGCTTTCCTCCGACCGGGTGCAGGCGCTCAGCAGCAATCCTGCCGTGAGCAGAAATGCAATCGCTGCCGTCAGCGGCTTTCGGTGTTTTTTTATCATGAACTTTAACCCCTCTCCTGCTTTACGAATGATTTCATAGCTGCAGCTTATGTTGCCTTTGATTATAGATTTTAGGCAGCGCTTTCAAAACCGGATTATTTTTGGAATGGTGGACTTTGATTAGAAAAGTGGGGCAGTGTGATGATCACGCGTGTTCCCTGGCCTACAGCGGATTCGATATCGATGCCGTACTCGTCCCCATACGCAAGACGAATGCGGGAAATCGTGTTTTTGATGCCGATCGAGGCGGACTCTGCATATAAAATCCGCTGAACCGTTTCCCGGCTCATGCCGCGCCCGTTATCCGACACCTCCAGCACGCGAGTCCCGCCCTTGATCTCTCCGGTAACTTCGATGCGTCCCCCTTCCTCCATTTGCTCGAAGCCGTGGAGAATGGCATTTTCAACGAACGGCTGGAACAGCAGCCTCGGCACCGGCGTATCCAGCAGCTCGGAAGCGATGTCAAAATGAACCGTAAACTTCGATTCAAAGCGGGCCTCCATAATGTAAAAATAGTCCTTCATCCACTCGAGCTCCTCGGCAACCGTTACGGCCCCCCAGTCCTTGCGCGAGGTGTAATGCAGCATATTGGACAGGCGGACGAGCATCCGGTTCAGCTCCCTCTGTCCCGATTCAATGGCCATCCAGTTCATGATGTTGAGTGTATTGTAAAGAAAATGCGGGTTCATCTGCATATTGAGCGCCATGATCTCCGCCTCTTTCTCCTTGATCCGGATTTCGTAATTTTCTTTTACCAGCGTTTCGATGCGCGAATTCATCCGGTTGAACCGCTGCAGCAGCACCCCGAACTCGTCATGGGTTCGGACCTCTACCCGGGTCTGAAAGTCCCCTTCGCCGACCGAGCGCATGGCGGTGAAGAGCTGCCGGATCGGGCCAGTCATTTTGCGGACGATAAAATAAGCGAACAAGTATGCAATCAATGCCAGGAGTGCGGCCACCACGATCGTCGACGTGCGGATGGTCGGAATAAAGCCGCGGACGAGCGTGGATTCCGGAATCAAGACCACCGAGAGCCAGCCGGTTACGGCAGAGCGGTCGAAGCACAGGATTGTCTTTTGGCCGTCCAGGACCAATCGCTGCGTTCCGCTTCCAGCCTTTCGAATGGCGTTCACCCATTGTTCATTGAACACTTGGGTTACCTGGGAGGCGTTCGAGCTGGCCACGACCTTGTTATCCGGATCAATCACCAAATAGCTCGAACCCGCAGGAATGCTCTGCTCGAATTGGGAGTTGAAAAAGTCCGCCTTGAAGCCGATCGTCAGCACCGGCCGCTCCACGTCCGGATCCAGTCTTGCAAGTGTGGAATTATCGACATAGGAAAATTCCATCAGGCGGGTGGCGGAGAACATATACCGGTATTCGATATCGCTGTTTTGCAGCCAGGGCTGATCGAACATCTGGACGAAATCGTAGGTCGGGTACCAGACCATTTTGCCATGTGCCCTCTCCGCCTCCTGATATAGCGCCGTGCGGGTCGGATCCCCCTGCGGAAGATTGCGCTGTGAGCCGAAACTGTAGTAGGAGGTCCACAGCTGGTACGTGTACACATCCTCATTTTGCGTAAAATACTTGCTCAGAATGGCCGACACCTGCCTGTCCGCATTCAGCAGCTCCGACGGGACGAAAGGATCCAGCTGGTTGAAGATCCGAAAAAGGTCCCGGTCCACGAACAAGGCCAAGCTGCCCTGGTCTACCTTCCTCAGCTTCGTATCCATGACTTCATTGCTCTTCTTGACGATTTCGAGCACGTTGTTCTGCGCCTGATCTCGCATCGAGCTCAAGCTGTTCCGGTAGTAGATGAAGCTCAGGAGCAGCAGGGGCAGCGCAATGAGAACAACATAGCTGGCCAGAAGCCTGGAGCGGAATTTCATCTGGACCTCCCCTCCCCTGATTTTTGCTGTCCCGCCCAATGACGGTACGCCTCCGGCGTAACGCCGACATGCTTTTTAAAGCTCCGGGAAAAGTATTTCGTATCGCGGAAGCCGCACCTTTCGGCGATCTCGTACACCTTTAATCCGCTGCCGTCCCGCAGCAGCTCTTCGGCTTTGCGCATCCGGATCTCAATAAGAACATCCGAGAAGGAGCGGCCTGTCGCCTCTTTGAACAAGGTGCTGAAATAAGACGGGTTGAAGCGGAACGATTCCGCAACCGATTCCAGCGATAAATCCTCCATGTACCGCTCGCGCATCAGCTCCAGGCAGCTGTCGATCACGAGCTCGCGTTTGCTTTTTTTCTGCTCCTTCAGCGTGACGCCCATATGCTCGAGCACTGAATCCAAAATCTCCAGCAGCTCCGCAAACCGCCGGCAGGTACGGATCTGCCGTACGGCTTCTTCCGTCAGCGGGTTCATCCCCCACCCTGATTTGCTGTCCGCCAGCTTCAGCAGGAGCAGGCAGGTTTGGTCCTTGACGGACTGCGGCTCGGCCATGCCATCCGCAGACATGACGGTCACAGCTGTACGGCACAATTCCTTTGCGCCGTCTGTATCGCCGGCATTCAGGAGATCCAGCAGTTCTGCGGCAGAGCACATTAAAACCGGATGTACCGGCAGAAGCTCGCCATGAAACAAGATGGCCCCATGCTGGTCGTAAAACAAATACGGCAGAGCAGCCAGAGCCGTCCGGTAAGACTGAGGGCCCCCCTCGGCTAGATCAATGCATTCTTCTCCGATCGCATGCACCCATCTGCCGGCATACCCCACAGCGGTAAGTTCTGCCTGTAGGCTCATAAGCCCCCTGCGGATGTCTTCCCGCTTTTCACCAAAGCTTGTACCCGTTTGGAGGATCGTGACCCACCTCGGCCGCGTCCAATCCGCCGCATCCCAGGCGATCGTCAAGGCCGTACCGAAGGCAGAGCAGGCGCGCTCCAGCGTTCGGTGCAGCCTATCGGCCGTCAGAGAGGTGGAGCGGGGTTCGGTGTAAGTGTCAGGCGATGGGGCTTGGAACCCAGATGACATCCCGCGATCCGAATGTTCCGTGGCAGAGACGCTCCCATCCCCGCTGGCCGGCTCCAGCTCTGAAACGATGACCACTCCAGGACCATCCACGATTCCGGCCGAAACCCAGCTCCGCTCCTCCTCCCCGCTCAGGCTGCCGGACAGCCACTGCTGCATCAAACGCCCTTGATGCGCCAAGGAAGCTGCCGTCATTTGTTCCTCCAGCGCTATGGTTCGAATCCTTGCCTCACGCTCTTCACGGTAGATGTGTTCCAGCCGCTCCAGCACCTCCTCCAGCTTGTCGATATCCACCGGCTTTAACAAATAATCAAAAGCCCCCTGCCGCAATGCCTCCTGGGCGTATTCGAAAAGGTTGTACGCGGACAGCATCACGACCCGCGGCTTGTAAGACAAGGCTTCGTTCGCCCGCCGCAGAAACGTAAGCCCGTCCATTTGCGGCATCCGGATATCCGTAAATATGACCTCGGGCCGGTCGATGCCGGCCATTTCAAGCGCCTTGGCTCCGTCCCCGGCCGTAAACACTTCGCAGCCGGGCCGGCTCGCCAGCAGCATCCCGGCCATGCCCCGGCGGTGCCGCGGCTCATCGTCTACAATCATGAATTTCAAGCGGTTCACCCCCAGAATATTCATAGCATTAAATTCAACAACATCGTATCAGATGGGAGAAGCGGTAGGTATATAAAAAAAACGTCTATCGACGTACCTTCAAAGAAGACAGACCGCGTTTAAAGGAAGTTTTTCTTGCGAGATCCGGAAGCGGAGGCTCCGAATCTTATACTTTCTGATCTCTTAAAAAACCAACCCGGGCAGGAGAGATCCTGTCCGGGTTGTTGGGGTTTATGGTCTCTGTTTGAAATTATCAGAGAGTTGGAGGAACGGTGTAGTGAACCTTGAAAGCCTGCCCGAACGGGATTAACTGTTCAATGTCACCTGTTTGTCTTACCCCACTACAGTTCTGCAGTGTATTCTCCAGAAACCTCGGAGTCGGACCGGCAGGGTATCTTCTTTATGAAAAAAAGATTCCCGCCTAACATTCAGGCAGGAATCTCACCGATTTCTATATGCTGTTATTTATCGGGACAGCGACTCCACGATCCCGCGGGCAATCCAAACACCGGCCGCCCCGGCTTGGGCCAGACCGCGTGTGATCCCCGCTCCGTCGCCGCCGCAGTACAGCCCGCGGATTTCCGTCTCCAGCGTCTCCGACAGCTTTGGACGGGCGGAGTAGAACTTGGCTTCGACGCCATAGAAAAGCGTATGCTCCGAAGCAATGCCCGGCGTGACATGGTTCAGCGCCTCGACCATTTCGATCAGGCTTTTCATCGTGTTGTAGGGCAGAACGAGGCCCAGGTCCCCCGGTACAGCCTCCTTCAGGGTAGGCTCCAGAAATCCTTCCCGGATCCGCCCCTCGGTCGAGCGCCGTCCGCGCAAAATATCGCCGTACTTCTGGACGATGATCCCGCCATTGGACAAATCGTTGGCCCGTTTGCATATTTCACGCGCATACTCGTTCGGCTTATCAAACGGTTCCGTAAATTTATGTGAGACGAGCAGCGCAAAGTTCGTATTGGACGAGCCCAGCGCCGGATCCTTGAAAGAATGGCCGTTGGCCGCCATCGCTCCGCTGTGATTCTCGACCACGACATGGCCGGAAGGGTTGCTGCAGAACGTGCGGACCCGAGTGCCTACGGAGGTGTTAAAGACGAATTTACCCTCGTACAGATGCTGGTTGATTTCCGACATCACCACATCGGAGGTTTCGACGCGAACGCCGACGTCGACCTGGTTGTTGTACATTTTGAGCCGGCGCTTCTTCAGGATGCTTGTCAGCCAAGCTGACCCGTCCCGGCCGGGGGCAATAATGACGCGGTCCGCCTCGTAGCTGTCCCCGTTCTTCAGGACGATGCCCTGCACTGTGTGGACGCCGTCTTCTTTGACGGTTAGGATGTCTTCCACCTCGGCCTTGAACATCATGTCGACGCGCGTATTCAAAAACTCGTAGATCGATTTTAAAATTTCCAGGTTCTGTTCGGTGCCGAGATGCCGTACCTGTGCCCGCAGCAGCTTCAGACCCGCCGCATAGCCGCGCTGCTCGATACCTCGGATGACATCCGTCGTCGGATCGGTAATATTCGTCGTAGCGCCATGCTGCAAGTTCAGCTCGTCAACGTAACGGATCAACTCAAGCACTTTGGATGGTGGCAGATAGTCCGTCATCCAGCCGCCAAATTCGGTTGTAATGTTAAATTTTCCGTCGCTGTATGCTCCGGCCCCGCCAAAGCCCGCTGTGATCGAGCAGGCGGGCACGCAGCCCGCAAACTCCTTACGGCCGCCTGCAGGCGGACATAACTTAATTTTGTCCTCCAGAATCGGACAGCTGCGGCGGTAAATATCATGCCCTTTATCCACCAGAAGCACCTTCAGATGGGGCGCCTTTAATGCAAATTCATAACAGGCAAAAATACCGGCCGGACCGGCTCCAACGACAATGACATCATATTTACTCATCATGTTCCTCCTGAAATGGGTTAGGTCAACAAAAAAATCCCCGGCATAGAATAGGTATGCGAAGCAGCCTATTCGTAGCCAGGGATTTACGGCCCCTAGTAGAAACCCTCAAACCATATCATTGAGGTTATACGAACAATGTATCTGTTATTTATCGTTTACAGGAGTTAGTGTAATGGATAAACACGAATGTGTCAACATCCGTGATCAACATCGTTCGTATTTTAGTATAATTGTTTAGATTGAAAGCATTTCAATATTACAAATATACCGATAAAAACGAACATTATAGATACTCGAAAATACAAATTGCCAATAGCGCTTTGATTGGATAAGATGAAAGCGTTACCGTCAGACGACGAATCATACCGAATCGGAATTCTAAATCAATCTACGGGAGGTAGACCGGATGATTAGAGGGATTGGGCACTTGGCCTTTGATGTAGCCGATATGAACAAATCGATCGATTTTTACTGCGGCATTCTCGGATTTAAAAAGGCCTTTTCGATTGAGGATGATCATGGCAACCCCTGGATCGAGTATATTAAGGTCCGTGAGGGCCAGTTTATCGAGCTGTTTTATGGGGCAGAAAATAAACCTGGAGCGGTGAAGCGTCCCATCGGATTCTCGCATTTGTGCCTGGAAGTAGACAGCATCGAAGAAATCGCCGCCCATCTGAAACGGCATGGTGTTCCGTTGGACGTGGAGCCCCAGCAGGGCAAAGACTCCAATTGGCAGTGCTGGGTGAAGGATCCGGACGGAAACCGCATTGAATTTATGCAGCTTAACCCGAATTCCCCGCAAATGAAGGCTTAAAAAAACCCCTTAATCGCACCTTTCGTGTGATTAAGGGGTTTCCTTTTATCCATTTATGAATTTCTATCAATGGGGCCAATCTGTCCTGCCACTGAAATTTATCCTTATTTCCCATCTGTCGACGGCTGATCGCCGGATGCCTTTTCGTCGGTCGTATCGCCGGTTTCCTGATCCGTGTTTCCTTGCCCAGGATTTGCGGTCAAGACAAACGATCCGCCGGCCGCATTGACTTTATTAATCTGACTAATGTCCAGCTTTTTGCCCAGCTTCACGGTTACGGTGCTGGTGTATTCGTCCGTCAACGTATTACCCGAACCGGGTGCACCTGTAGTTCCCGTTGTTCCTGAACTGTCCGCCGCTCCCCCGGTGCCACCGTTACTGGTGTCTCCGCTGCCTGAAGCTGTACCGTCTTTTCCGCCGGCAGTGCCAGTCGATGTATCATCCGATGGATCGGCAGCCTTGTCGGACGACTGACCGGCGTCCGCTCCCCCACCGTTCGAGTCCGTTCCCGCCGTTCCATCCGCGGCGTTCGTCTTCCCGGCAGAGGAACCGCCGGTATCGGCATCCTCGCTCTGCGTCGTATCCGTATCGGTCCCGCCAGGCGTTTCGCCGGTCTGGCCGCCATCGGTCGCGTCCGTGCCCGACGTTCCTGCCGGATCGGAGGTCTGCCCGTCGGTTGCCTTGCCGCCTGCCGTATCTCCGGACGTGGAATCCGTTCCCCCAGCCGGATCCGCCGCGCACTGGCTGACCGTCTGCGGATCAATCGCCTCAAACAGGATGTTACCGTCCTTGTCCAGGACGGTCACTTCGCCGGCTTTAAAGTTCCGACAGGCCTCCGGCTGCTTGAAATGGAAAGTAAGCTCCGTCAGTTCCCCTTGCTCCCCATCCTTGACCTGCTCCGCCGTAAGCAGCGGAATTTCCGTTGCCGTCTCCGTCGCCGGAGGCTTGGAAGCGACCGGCGGTTTCGTAACGTCTACCGGGTCCGCCTTCCGGTCAAAGGCACCGTTCGTCTGCAGCGTCAGCATCGTTATGCCTGCCGCGATGACAATGACCAGCAACACCGAGCTGAGCATGATCGGCTTGCGGTTGTTTCTGAAAAATTTCATCCACGATGGCGCAAGTTCCGACCGTGCCCGGGCGTAGGCCGGCTGAAGCGCCTGCGGAGCGGAATCAAAGTATCTTTTCACCTTGTCTTTGTTCCGGAACGCGCCCGGGTCATTTCTTTTCATAAACGACACGATCGCTGCGGCATACGCGGGCACCAGGCCGCGCGGACGCACAAACAGCGGCTGGTCCGCAGACCACTGGATGTACTCATACACCGTCTCCGGGCTGTCTCCATATTTATACACGAAATCCAGCAAGGATCCGTAATCCACCGCGCCGGTCTCCACGTCCTGACAGAAGGCGAGAGTAATCCACTCGAACACCTCCGGCTTCACTTCCCGCTGCAGCCAGCCACGGCCGATATACTGTACCTGATCCCGCTCAGCAAAGGACAATCCGTCCAGCACGTCCTCCCTTTTCGGATGGTCGGTACCGAACCATTGATAGAGCGCCAGCATGACGTTCGCTTTGGAGCGGATGCGGGCATCGAATCGGGATACCCACGATCTTAATTCCTTCGGCTCCCGCAGAAATCCAATATCCAGCAGCTGCTCTCTCGAAAGACGTTCCAAATCCAGATCCTTCAGCAAAAAGAGATTGGCCGCATACACCAGCCGGTCGACAAACCGCGACCCGCCTTCGATTTGGCCCAGTCCGCGGCCCGGATCCCGCTCGAGATCGTCCAACTGGTCCATCACCGCATTCACGGCGCGGACCGGATCGGACTCCCGACCCAGCTTGTCCATCAGCTGCGTTTCCGCAAGCTTGGTGAACACCGCGTTCTCCAGCACGATCGGGTGATTCTGCACCCAGACGCCGGTGAGCTCGACCAGATCGCTGGCTGTCGCTGCCTGTTTCAGCCTGTTTTCTATGTAAGGCTCGAACAGCAGGGCGGGCAGCCCCGGGCTGCTCAGCACACGGGCGAAGAAAGTGCGGCTCAAGGCCGGTGTGCTCTCCAGCATGCCGTACGCGGCTTGCGCAATATCCTCACGCTGCTGCGACAGCGCATTGTTGATCGTACGGATGAAATACTCCACGATGCGCAGGCCAAAATTTTTGCCGTCGACGGCGTAGTAATCCTTGATGCTTTCGATGATGTCCGTACCTGGCACCTCGCCCAGCTTCACCCGATCCAGCTCCTTGTCAAAACGCGTCAAGAACAGCTGATTCAGCCGGGCTTTGGCATGAATTGCCCCAGGTGTGGACAGATAATCAAGGATGCAGCGCAGCACCGTGCCGGGTTGCGCCGTATACAGCTCTTCCCGCCCCTGATCGATCTGGTACAGCACGCAAAGCTCATGGTAGCCCGCAACCGAGATCCGCCGGATCGGCTCCATGCCCTCCATCATTTGGTCGGCAAAAGCATAAAAATCCTCCGCCCGCTCCGGATTCCGCAGATTCGCCCAGGCAAAATCCAGATACGGCTGCTTGGACCAGTCCAAATCCACGTTGATGACGCGGCCCGCCGCCAGCTCAAACAAATAATCCTTCTCTACGCTACGGTCGCCGAGGCGCAGGCCCCCTTTTTCCACGAAGGTCAGATGGATACCCTTTTTGCTCTGCGGCTCTTTGGCATACGTCAGAAAACCAAGCTCGCTACGCAGCGCGTAAGGCAGGCTGCCATACAGCACATGCAGCAGTTCGCGCGCCTTGACGGACAACTGCTCCACCGGAACGTCCAAGACGATGTATACCTTCTTTTTGCCCGATACCGACGACATGGCTGCAAACAGCAGCTGCTTGTACACCTTCTCGTCGATATGCAAATCCTCCAGGAGCGCCATGACCTCGGCCGCCGCCATATTCTGCCCGTCTTTCGCCACCGGCAAATCCCCCAATTCGGGGAGGTCCGGGCCCAGCTCAATGTCGTAATGATCGGCAAACTGGGCGTTCAGCAGCCTGCGGTAATCTGTGCCCGTCTGCTCCATCCAGCCCGGTGGGAGTACATAGTTATGGGTAAAAAAGGCGCTGCGCAGCCCCGTAAAATCCGCCGGCTGGTACACGCTGCGTCCCAAAACCGTATCCCCGGTCTCGGCCCGAAACAGATGCAGGGCGTCCGGATAAGTGGCTGCTTCCTTCTCGCTCCGACCGGTCAGCTCCGCCGGGGCGTCGTATTGGCAGAACGGATGAAGCACCTTTTTAATAAAACCATGCTCCAGCCCCAGCGATCTGGCGATCGTATCAAACCCTTCGGTAGAGCGGAAAATCCCGCGCCGTTCGCGGGTATACATTTGCTGCTGAACTTTTAAGGGAGTGAAATCCGGCACTAGTCTTCTCTCCCCTCAATGTATTTCAGCTTGTACAGCAGCCAGATAAAGGGCTCATCCACCCGGATCGGGCTGACCACGCTCTGTAGCTTCTGCCCCACCGGATTGCTGCCCAGCGCAGACACCGCGAAATAAGCCGTGTTGGAAAAGTACACGTCCATCGTCCCCTTAAACGGCCGGTCGACCTTTTCGATGAAGCGGCGGATTTCTCCGTCGATATTTTCGAACTCGGTCAGATTTAAATATTTGCGGTGCACCATGTTGTTAAAAATGTTGCTGTTCGGCTTCACGTACTCGCCGTCCTCGTCCTTCAGCGAGTGGAGCATGTCGCTCTTCGTCAGCACCACCGCTGTCGGTATGTCGGTTTTGCCCTTGTCCTCGTAGGCGATAAAGTCGCCGAACAGGGTCAATACCACGTCCCGCGGCTCGTCGTACTGCGACACCCATTCGCCCTTCTGGTCGCCCAGATTTAGGCGGATCTTCTCGCGGATCGAGCGGATCTGCAGCGGATCGATCATGAACAGGATGCCGGCGGAGTTTTTGATGTGCTGCCCGTGCAGGCCGAGGTAATCCTCGTCGACCATGCCCTCGCCGGCCACGTCGAAGAACACCAGCGTGAGCGGCGGTTTCGTCTCGTCCTTGAACACGAATTGGAAAATAAACGGCTCCTGCATCTTCTCCTTCTGCGTGGAGGCGAGCAGGTCTCCGCGTTCAAACAGCGGTTCCTCGTACATCGTGCGGAACTTGCGGCTGATCTCCGCATTCAGCGGCATGCAGGCCGCATTGAAATGATCCGCCGTCATATGCTGAAGCGTATGGATCAGCGAGGTCATATACACCGACTTGCCGACCTGCGAGGCGCCGATGATCGAGATGATATTACTCGGCACTTTGCCCGCCGTTACCGGAAGTTCGTTATGGCACTTCGGGCACAGCCGTCTGCGCGTGACCACACCGTAGCGGTCGTTCAGCCCGATCAGTACGTGATCGGAGTAGATCTGATGCTCCTCGGGAATGTCCCGCGGATAGAGGATCGCCTCCATGTCGTACACCGAATCCAGGCCGAAGCGTTCCCGGTAGCGGTTCAGCTCCTCATCCTCGCGGAGCGCGTAATCCTCGTCGTCTTCCCGATGGTGGGCAGCGCGGAACACGACCTCCTCCGGCGAAAATTTGCTGAAGCAGTACGGACATACGATATCATAAAACAATGGCCGGGGCTCCGGCTCCGGCTTCCTCTTAAACCTGTCAAAAATGCCCATGATGCTGTCGTTCCCCCTTTCCCGTACTTCTATGTTCAATAGCTGGCTCGAAGAGCCGCTAGTAATCTCATTGTGAGCTGGCTCGAAAGAGCCGCTGATGCCTTATCGTAAGCTGGCTCGAAGAGCCGCTGATGCTTTTCGTGAGCTGACTCGAAGAGGCGCTGATAGCCTTTCGTGAGCTGGCTCGTAAGAGGCGCTGATGCTCTTTCATGAGCTGGCTCGAAGAGGCGCTGATATCTTTCGTTTTGCGGAAGCAAAACATCGAGAATTTCTTCCTCGAGCCGTGGCAGAGAAGCTAAATCCCGCTCCGATGCCGGATCATTCTTCCGATCGCTGTTGCCTCCAAATTTCCTGATTTGATGAACCCTATTAAAGGTTGAAATTCCGAGGCAAAGGCGACCGCTGCCGCTTCTCCAGAATGATTCCGTCCTCTCCGCTGGGTCATCCCCAGCAGCCTTTTTATCCCTGAGTCTCGTGTTGCTTAAGCCCTTTGGTATTCTGTTAGCTCAGCATTCAGCCGTTCAGGCCAGCCTGCCCTTAGCGCTATGATGGTCCAGGTTGCAAATTCTAATCTCTGATTATCTAATCTCTGATCATTAAGTTCCAAGGCCTAATCTTTAAGCTCACTCTTAGGCTCTAAGCTCTTTCTCTCTATGCTTGTTTCCCTCTAAAGCTGGTATTCTCCAAGCACTTCTCTCTATTCACTTCTCTCAAAGCGCTTCTCTCAAAGCAATGCTCCCTTAATGTATACGTCCTGCTAATCTATTCGTTCTGGTCATCTCTTCGTTCTGCTAATCTATTTGTGCTGCAGATCTAAAGGTTAGCCCTACCGCGAACCCTCAAACTCTATTCTGCAGCTTTGCAGGTCGATTCCGCAAGCTTGCGCACTTTTAGCCTGTATTAATTCGCCCCTCAAAGCTAGCAATCCGCCCTTAAATCCAATTCCGTTCACTCTAACCCTTAATTTCACTAGTTTAATAGTTCATATGTTTAATCTCTATTTTATCGCACATTCTCTGCCCACAGAGCAGCCGGTACGGCCCGCCCGGGATCTCTGAATCGCCTCATACCAGCCATCTTCGAGCTAACCAGTTTCCGTCTACTCCTTTGAGTTCTTCTCATAGCTTCCAGCAGCCAAGCGAATATAGGGCAACCCAAGCCTCTCCAAAAGCACCCCTTGCCAAACGGATAGCAACTTTGATCTGCCCACAATTCTCCCAGCCAAGCAAACTTTGAGCACCCTGAGTTGCCACTGACGCCCCCTGCCATGTCGATATGAAGCATCCTGAGTCTACCCACAAACGCCCCCCTGCCAAGCGGAATATATGGACCGGAGAGTTTACGTGCTTCCTTTGAAATCGTGTTATTCCCTTCCTATCTCATCAAAATAACACGATTTCAACAGAAGCCGGAGGTGCTTATATGGAGCGTAACTCATATAGCTGCCCGTACTTCTTCCCGTCCGTAAAAAACAGGCGCACGTAGTCGTTTTTGCCCACCTCGATGGCGGGCAGCACGTTTTTCCCCGCCGCGAAATCCATGACGAACGGATACACCGTTCCGTCTTCCTTGTGGGCGGGGTAGCTTCCCTGCTTCTTGACGTAGCAGAGCGCTTCCTTCGGGATCGGGACTTCGGACGTCACCCGGATTTCCACGGTCTTGAACTTCTGCAGCCATCCGCCCTTCTCACGGATGGAGACGGTCACACGGGCTTTGCCTGTGCTGAAGACGGCACGATTGGCCCCGTCAGGCTGGCGGAACAGGACGGCATCGCCTTGTTCCGTTACCGAAGCATAGACGGTGTAGATGACGCGTCCGACGCCCTCGATCCGGTCGTGATAACCGTTGTTCGCTTTATATTCGTTTCGGGTATACAGCCTCAGCTTGTCGGAAGGCGAATCGGACGGAGCCGAAGCTCCGCCCTCTCCCGCGTCCTCCGCAAGAATGTCAAAAGCTCTGCCGATGTACACGGCCTGAATCCCCTCCGGCCACTGCCAACGGAGGGTGCAGCGGTCCTCGTCCAGCTGGTGGGACAAGCCGCGGATGACCGGGTCGCCCGGCTGTGCATCGATAAACCGCATAAATCATGCGCCTCCCTGCTTAGAATCCTCTGCTCGTGTTGTCTTTCTGGCGCCGGTCGAAGCCGGACTGCGTCCGTCCGGCCTGGCCCGGACGCTGAAGACCGGCCGCCAGCTTGCCGTTCTCCTTCACCGGAATGACGCTGGTGAACAAGGCGAGCACGCCGGCCAGGATCAGGCACGACAGCAGGCGGACCATCTCGTCGCCAACGGTGTGGCCCGACAGGCCGAATTCGAGCACGGCTCCGGCGATCAGGCCGGACACCACGCCGCCAATACCAAAGCTGCGGGCCAAATACCGGTTGTCGAAGATCAGGCCGAGGGACAAGCCGATCGCCCCGCCGATGATGGCGATGAAAGCGATGTGCAGCATCCGGTAATAGACGCTGTCCTGCGTCGGGCCGGTCCGTTCGGTCAGAAGCGTCCGGTCGCCTACGTCTTCATAGATTTGCTGGAAGACCGGCGACAGGTCGCCCGCATTGGACACGTCGTAATACTGCCCGCCCGTCTCCCGGGCAATATCCTGCAGCAGCTGCGCCCCATCCGCCTGAACCAGGCTGAGCCCGATCGTGTTGACGGCGATTTGGCGCTGCTTGTACGCCGCGAGAGCGCTGTTCAGGTCGACATCGCTGATGCCGTCCGACAGCAGGATAACCATCGTGTTCCGGCTGGCGTCATTCGTTTCCTCGATATGCTTCATCGTATCCGCCAGCGCCAGGCTGATGTTCGTTCCCCCGTCGGTCGCTTCAAGCCCGTCGATTTCGGAGATGACCTTATGTTTGGCATCCTTATTTTTGACCTTCATAAACGGCTGCAGCAGGGTCGTCTGATCGTTAAAGACCATCACCGCCACCCGGTTGTCACTGTCCATCCGGTTGATCAGGTTTTTGGCTGCCGTGTAGCGGTCATTGTCCGGGTCAGTCTCCCCCATGCTTCCGGAGTTGTCGATGACCAGAGCAATGTCCTTGACCGGCTTCGCATGGCCGGGATTGATTTCATAGACGAACTCCAAAACCAATCCCAGCACGAAGACCAGCACCAGTGTGGCCGGCACGAGCAGTTTCCAGGAAGTCCCCATATACCGCTGTCTCCAGGACGGCCCATTCAGGCGTGGTGACATCATCTCCGCGATCAGGCACCCCGTGCCGATGCAGAGAGCCAGTATTCCCAAATATAATCCAATGGCCACGATTCGCGGAAGATCGCTGCCCCACACGTACAGCACGACCTCTCCGATGACGTAGCCGGCCGCGCCGCCAATCAGGCTGAGGAGCAGCAGAAGCAGATTGATTTTACGCTGCATGATACCATGCTTCCTTTCTTAAGTGGCGCCCGGGCCCTTACCGCAGCTCCGGCAGCTGCCCGGGGTCCACACCGTGAAATTCGTAGCCGTTCTGGACGTACGTCTCATAATAGGCTTTGCCGTTGCGGTAATACATCAAGTCCTCCAGATGGAAACCGCCCATCAGGTTCAGCTTCTCGACGCCGCTGCTGCGCTTCTCGTGCACGACCCCGAGCTTGTAGATGCGCGAGGTCTCGTCTGCCCCTAGGGCATACCGGACGAATTCGCTGCCGACATCGCCGAAGAAATACTTTTCCTCATAGCGGTGCTCCTGCGTGTAGTCAAACAGCCGCACGTTAATGACCGCATGCTCCTCAAGGGTTCGGTACAGCATCTTGAACAGGTCTTCCTTCGACAGCACCTGCTTGTTGCTGTAATCGATCGTTACGTTGGCCCGGCGCAGCAATTCATCCTCAAAGGTCTGATCAAAAGGCTCCGCCGTCAGCAAATCACGCTCCACGACAGCAATGAGCCTCTCCAGCAGTCTGTCGGTCCCCGCAGCTGCCAATGCGGACAGGTTCCCGACATAACGGTCCTCGAAAAAGATAAACGGCCCCCTCTTCGCCTCCAGGTCGCGCATGATGTCTTCGGTCACGAGTCCGTAATACTCCATAATGTTCTGCCCGATATAATCGTCGGCAGCCCGAATGCTCTGCTGCGCGGAGGCATGCAGCTCACCCTCCAGCTGCTCCAGCCGCTGCGCCTGCCGTTTATAGTGGCCGTGCAGACGCTCCAGCTCCGCCTCGTAGCGGCGGTACAGCTTCAGCTCGGTCTCCAGAAGCAGCAATTCCAGCTTGCGCTGATAAATGGTTTCCAGAAAATAGCGGATAAAGCTCCGCACATTGTGCTTGTCCATCAGCGGCCGTTTTGGAAAAGGCAGGTTCCCCACCTGCTCGCCGTAATACCGGTCGAGCTCGGCCCGGTCAGCCTCCAGATGGCCGGCCATATCGCGGATCCGGGCTCGCAGCGCCTCCAGCACTCCGCCTGCCCCGTCTTTCTCGCCGGTCCATGCCGCAATGTGGAACACGCTGATCTCCGGATGCTCCGCCATCTGCTGCCGGATGACGGAATCCAGCTCTTCCGCCCCGTCCAGGCGGCCCAGCGCTTCGCTTGCCTCCTGCTCGTAGTTGGCTTGAAAATACCGCCGGCATCCGTCACCGAACAGCGCCTCCTCCGCTTCGCGTACGGACATGCCTTTCAGCGAAGCGAAGCCGACCGGTCGGGTCATCATGCCGTTCATTTCCTCGATCCGGCTGCCGTCCGGCACCACATGGTCCGCTCGCGACGAAACCGCCGCCGGATCCAGCCCGAAGAAGGCCAGGCGTTCCTTGATGCCGAGCTCTCTTCCGGTCTTCATCCGCAGCAGCAGCTGGCTGTAGAAATGGTACAGCACCGTCAGGGCAATCGGCTGGTTCGGCCGCTTGACCCTGGAGAAACCGGCGGAGACATAGCCCTGACGACCGGACTCCGTCATGATGTTGTTTTTGAAGGAGGTATTGTTATAGCTTCCTGCCTGACCGTCGACCTGATGTTCCTTCTGCTTGCGGTTCTTCAGCAGGCCGAGGTGGCAGATGATCTCATAGTTGTCCTGCATACCGCCAGGATCGGCGATGCCGCGCTCGTTTTTGTCCGACAGCACGTACACCAGATCGAAGAGCGGCGAAGCCGGATGCGTTACCGGAATGGACAGTCCATCCTCCGTTACGTGCAGCGGCGCGGAGAACGTGTACTCGGGGCGCTGCATCATGTCGAGCTCCCGCAGAAAGGCCATCCCTGCCGAGCTGGTGTATCCGAACGACTCCAGCTGTTCCCGTTCGCTGATCAGCGCGTACAGGTCCATCTGAACCGACTTGAAGGACTGGCTGAAGATCGACTGGGCCAGCAGCGAAATTTCCGGTATGAACACATTAAGCGGGTCGTCGACCCGCGTAATGACAGAGAGATGGATCCGGTCGAACGAGGAATACATCCGGCCGTAGCCTGCAATATGAGACTCTAGCCGGCGGATCGCCTTATTCAGCTCGAACAACTGCTTTTCGTTCCGGTAGAACGCCCGGTGCAGCTCTTTGCGTATCGTTTTGGGATCACCCGGCACAGCGGAGTCGTCCAACAGAAACCGGCTCAGCAAGGAGCCGCCGTCTTCGGTGCGCACTTCGCCGAACCCGTGTCCTTTGGCCTCGAATCGTCCGTCTGCATAATTGTTCCAGGCAGGCATAGACGCCGAAGTACCGCGAGTTTCGTCTGAATCGACAGTTCCCCGGTCCTTGCCGGACGCCGTGCCGACATGAAAATACGTCACTCCGGCGCTGTTATCCCACTTTTGCCGGTGGATCTTCATGATCGGTCCGATGGCGTCCGCCGTCTTGTCACCGATAAACAGAAACACCGCCGGGTAATGGATGCTGCTCTGGTCGTCTCCCTTACCCGTCAGGCTCTCCTGGGCCGCGGCATAGCTGGATGCAAACCGCTCTAAAATGCCATTCATCGCTTACTTCAGCCTTCTGCGGATATCGTTGAGCTTGGAAGAAATCTGTCTGTAGAACTGATAGCGGTCTTCCCCGTCCGCCAGCTCCACCTTCTCGTATTCGAGACGGTCGCGGGCTTCCAGGAAGGTCGCCGACAGCTCCTCCAGCTTGGTGAGCAGCGGGGTGATATCCTCCGAAGCGGTCAGCTCGGCATCCCGGCGGGACGATTTGCGCAGCAGGGTGCTGCGGCTTTTGTCATCCAGCCCGCGGAAATGCTTAAACACTTCGTATTCGACGTAATTGACGCTTTTCAGCAGATTGGCGAACGGCTGCCACGCTTCTTCTTCCGGGTCGCGGTCGTAGACGTACAAGGCGCCCTTCTTGCAGATCGTGCCGGTGTACATCGCTTCGATAAACTGGTCCAGCCATTTCTCCTCATCCTGATGCTGGCTGATGATGTCCTCCAGTTCCGCCACCTTGGCGGCGATGGCGGTATACTTGGCCAATTCGGCCCGCACCCGGGTGATAAGCTCCGGCGAACGGATCAGGTTCTCCTTGGCCAGCTCCTCATTGATTGAGCCGAAGATATCCTTCGATCCTTCCCGCTCCAATCCCTCGCTCAAGTAACGCTTCAGCTCGGTCAGCGCCCGCTTCACTTCGCCAAGGTTCGGCTTGGCGGCATTCAGCTGCATGTCGTACGCGCGCAGCGCAGACTCCACGTCAAACGGCTTCGTAAACACCACCGCATAGCGGTTGCTGGTGTTCTGGTCGGCATCCTTCAGCTGAACCACCTTCAGCTGCAGCGCCTGGTCGAATTCGGTGCGGACACGGGCGTTATAGCTCTGCACCCGCGGGTTTACGTAGGTCTCGCCCCACGATTTTTCCGGGATCGGCGAAGGCAGGTACGTCCAGTTCACGCGGTCGGTTTGCACCAGGTGGCGGCCAATGCCTTCTTTGTCCAGAATTGTCCGCTCGTAGCTTTCCTCGTACACCTTGAGCGGCGTATATACGAACAGCGGCACGCCGTTTTTCGTGTTCAGCCAGAAGATCCGGTTCTTCACTTCGCTCTCTTTGACGGTAAAATGCGATTTGCCCACCGAATTGTTCTGGTAATTGCGAATTCCCTTCAGGATGCTCGGTGCCTGTACCGGCACGGAGACAAAGCCCCAGGACGGGAAGTACAGATTGCCTGCGCTGTTGCTCAAGTGGAAGACCGGCACGGCCTCTTCATCCAGCTTGCTGGCGATACCCCTCTCCACGAATTTCTCGATCGACTCCTCCTGGCCGAACTTCATGATCAGGAAGTCTTCCATCGAGCGGGTAATGAGGTCGCCGAACTTGTCGGTCAGGAACTCCGAAATGGAGCTGACCACGTCAATCTCCTGCTCGCGGATCCAGCGGTTCGAATGGTCCAGCAGCTCCTGCGCAAAGTCGCGGATCAGGTCGTCCACGTCTTTCTGCTCCATCATGCGGTTGATGACCTTCGAGATGTCGGGCACGCTGACCAGGTTCCAATAGTACGTTTTGTTGCCTTTGTGATCCTGCTGTTCCTCTCCGTTCAGGAGGATGTCCCCGTTTTTGGCGAAAATGGAGTTCAGCGCGTTCAAAATCTCGGTGTATACGTTATAAATTCGGGTGTTCTCCTTGTTCAGCAGATCGTACAGATCCTCGTAGAACTCGATCATCTGCTCGGTGCGCTCCACATCCGCCATCAGCCAATATTCGTTGATTTTGGCCTCGATGTAGAAGTTTTTCTTTTTGTCCTTGGATACAAAAGCGCTCTTCGCATCGCCCAGACGCTCGTTCGCCTGCTCCCGGGCTACCTCGATGTCCCGCGGAATACGGGTCAGGTTCTCGCGCAGAGCCTCAATATAGGAGAGCAGCATTTTGAGCAGGCTGAACCCCTTCTCCGTGTAAATCAGGCGGGACACGTAGAACGGTCCTTGCTGCGGATGCAGGAACATGCGGCGGATCTGGTCGCTGAACTGCGCCACGATTTCGCCCGGCAGCTGCTTCTTCGCCTTGATATATTCTTCACGGGCCCGCGCCAGGAAATTTTGCTCCAGCTCGGTGTCCATGTTGACGACCTGATTCTTAACGACGTTCGTGTAGCTCAAGCGCTCGCTGTTCTGGTAGCCGGGCAGCGGCTCCGGCACGCGCGATTCAAACGTCTTCACCATCGTGTCGAGATCGACGCCGAGCTTGCGGGCGAACTTCTCCACGTCTTCCTGATTCGGCGCTTTTTCGAACATCGTTTCCATTTTGCCGAACAGGCGGTACGCCAGGAACGTCGTCATTTCCTCAATCGGAAGCACGGCCGACGAGGCGCCGATAATGTTGTAATCGTAGTTGGCCGGATACGCCTTGTTCATTTGGGCAATGTTCGTGCGGATGTTGCTGATATAGTCGTGAATGGCGAATTCTTCGCCTGATTGCTTTTCCTCGCTCGCCATGAAGTTCGTAATGTTCTCGGCGGTGACGTTCATGCAGTAATCGTAGGCATTTTCCAGCAGCTTGCCTTCCGTGTTGGTCGCCGAAATCAGATGGCACAGGTTAAACGGCGGGAGCGGCGAGTTGACGGTCAAAATGTTGCCGTACTGCTGCTTGAACCGCTCCCCGCGCGCATCCACGTTCATCCAGTAGTCGAGCTCTTTGAGGGCTGCATAACCGTTCTTCTTGATGTACTCACGCGTATGTTCGCTAAGGCTCTTGTTCGCCAGGTTGATATCCGGCGTAAACAGATAACCGAGCGTGTTGACCCGGTCGATCCCGGCGGAGCCATGGTCGCGCTCGATAATGCCGCGGACGATATAGGCGATGTCCAGGAAGCAGCCGCTTCCGGTACCGCCGGAGAGGCCGGTCAGCAGGAACACCATCAGCTTCTTGTTGGTGCCTACAGAGAGCGTCTTGATCTTCTTGTCGATGGCCTGCACGACCTGGTTGATCTTCGTGAAGAGCAGCAAGCGTCCCGCCTGGCGGACGCCCGCCGCGCCGTTCATGCCGTCGGTGATGCTGAGCTCGGGCGACAGCCAGTCCGTAATGT
Source organism: Claviceps quebecensis (assembly GCA_004016085.1). Classification (NCBI taxonomy): domain Eukaryota; kingdom Fungi; phylum Ascomycota; class Sordariomycetes; order Hypocreales; family Clavicipitaceae; genus Claviceps; species Claviceps quebecensis. The sequence continues at coordinate 46,751 of QEQW01000013.1, forward strand.
ACGGCTCCAAAATGCTGCGGTTCTGCAGCAGTCCGCCGATCTCGGCGTTCGACAGCAGCACGAATTCGTTGATCGGATCCAGGCCCACGCCTTTGTAACGCTTGTTCCGGTCCTGCTCATTCGTTTCAAAAGCCAGGAACTCGACGTTATCCGGCTTGTCCATTTTCTTCTTGGAGAGCGGATCTTCCGGCAGCTTAAAGCGCCGGTTGATCTGGTATTTCAGGCGCAGCAGCGCATCGATGCCGGTGCCTCCGAGGCCGATGATCAGAATCGGGTTGTCAATCGTGTCCACCCGGATTTTTTCGCTGACGATACCGCCTCCCAGCGACACGTCCAGCTGCTGTATATGTTCTCTAACGACCGGTTTCATAGATTCCCCTCCTGGAAAAGGTGCACGGATATGAATATCCCGTTACACCAAATATTCAAATTGTATCGTTTTGTCAATCTGCTGCAGAGACACGCTCAGGCGGTCTCCGCTCTTCAGCTCCACGCCGGCGGAAGCATCCAGCACGCGGCCGGACCGCTCAATCGTGCAAGGCGAGGCATTTTTCAGCACCAGGCGGTCGTTCTTGCCCGGCGTAAACATGATTTTGTCGGTTTCCTTCAGCTCCGGCGCCAGCTGCAGCAGCTGGTGCAGGTTGAATTTGCCCCGGAATGAGGTCAGCTTCTTATATTGCGGGTACGTCTTCTCCCCGGTATTCTCGTCACGGATCTCGATGACCATCTGCCCGACAAAGCCCCGATTCGCCTTCTTCACGGCATTAAAAATGAAATACGCCGCGGCCGCGATGATCAGAAGGGCAATAACCCCGATCACGACGAGCATGGTAGGGAACGGTTTATCCTTGGATGCTCCTGCGGCAGCCGTCCCGGCCCCCGAGCCCGAAGCCGCCGGCTTTGCGCTGACGGTAACCGGCTGGGTTTCGCGGTAAAAGCTTTGGTCTTCCGCACGCACCTTCAGTTCGTATTGGTGCTTGGCGGGAATTTGGTAAGAACCCTCGAAATGGTCTCCTTGGTTCTTCAGCTTAACTTCCTCGGTTTTGCCCGTATCGAGGTCCTTCACCAGAAGCTTGGCGGCCATGCTGCCGTACAGCGCCTGATCCTGAAGCTTCTGGCCGCTGCTGACCAGATACGACTTGATCTCTATCGTGTCACCCGGCTTCACCGATTTGGACGGCAGCGGATCCATCGTCAGGTCCAAATCATAGTTAAAGACGAGATTGATGTCGATTTTGTCCTTCGGAACGCCCTTCACTTGAAGCTTCCAGTCGCCCTGCTGCGGCTTCAGCAGCTTGATCAGGGAGTACGTCTTCGACTTGGAGCTCAGCACGTTGGCCGAAGGAATGGTCTGAGCCGTTCCGGCAGGATCGGTCAATTTCACGTCAACCGGGCTTCCGGACATCATCGAAATGTTCGCTTCCAGCACGTTCGCGTTCGGAACGCTGATGGTCACTTCCTGATAGCTGCCGTTCGCGGTGATCGACTGCACCGGAACGATCTTCAGCTTCTGGTGGCTGGCGAAAATTTCGCTCAAAATTTGCGGCAAATCATCCGCCGAGCTGGTGGAGAACGATTTGGCCCCGGTCTGGCTGGCCAGATCGGCCAGGGCGGCCTTGTTCAGCTTGCCGTCGGCATTCAGCCCGATCGTATAGATGGGGATGCCTGCCTGCTTCGCCTCCTGCACGGCAGCGCTCAGCTGCTGATCGGCCTGCTGCTCCGTCTTGCCCGATTTCGGGTCGAGCTCATTGTTGCCGTCCGCCAGGACGACGATCATCGGCTCGTGGCTCTTGTCCATACCCTGTTTCAGCACCTTCACCGCTTCATCCACGCCGACCGAAATGTCGGTATAGGCGCCGCGGTCAAGCTGGTCGATGAACTGCTTCAAATCTTCCTTGTCCGCCGCGGACTGAATTTCAAGCAGCGCCTTCTCCCGCTGGATCTTATCTGTATAGGAGACGATTCCGACCTTGTCCCCTTGGGTGGACAGCATGTCGATGAACATCTTCATCGCCTCGCCGCTGATCCGGTTCGGATCGCTAGCCTTCATCGAATTACTGGCATCCATCACCAGTACAGCGTCAATCTGGGATGACGGCTGCCCGGCAGCCGATACCGGCGGCAGGAAGCCGCACCATGACACAAGCAGCAGCACCCCGGCCAGCAGGCACAGCGTCCATTTATTTTTTAAATGCATAGCGTTTCTCCTTCACAACATTAGTCTTCGGTTTCCAATATTCGAGGCCAGTATTCCTCAAAATTCGACCTTTCCAATCCGTAAGAGTGCCATTATTAACTCTAGGCAAAAAGTCTTAAATATTCCTTAAGAAACGATAAAAAAACGTGAAGCGACGTTTCTAGTTTCATTCCATATTCAGTAGAAACTTCCATGCCGGGCGCTAAAATATCCCAATCTATAACATTATGATATAATTATACCTGCCAAAGTTCAATGTTTACAGGAGCTCCGCGGATTGTAGGCATTAGGACCTAACTATCAACTTGCATCATTATCCATCCGATAGAAAGGAATATTGATATGATTGCTTACGGATGTCTCGCCGTTTTGTTTCTTTTTGTTTTGATCAAATCCGTCAATTATTTCAGACGCCAGAAGACCGCGCCGCTTCCGGAAGAGCTGGACGAAACGCTGCTCCATATCGCCAATCCGGGAGACCGCCATGGTTAGGAAGAAGCCGGTACGTCTGCGCCCTTATTATAGAACGAGATATGCCTATCAAAAGTTAAGAGTTTGCAAACATTGCCATCATTTTACCGTCCTGTGGGAAGACACTTGCGCCAACTGCGGCCGTCACGCGCTGATTCCGGTCATGGACCAGGCGGCAATCAATGCCAAGCGGTCGATGCAGACCGAAAGGCTCCTTGCCCTTCTGCTGACGCTGATCGCGGTGCTGCTGAGCCAGACATTCCTGCAGATTGCCGTCTGCCTGGGCGGAGGCATCCTGCTGACGGTGCTGCTGTGGCTGCTCCAGCGGCGCATGCTGCCGTCCGAGACGCGCCGCCAGCTGGACAAGCTGCTCCACGGCAGCCAGCGCCTGATCCTGGAAGGCATCTATTTGAATCTGTCCACAGCCTCAGCCGCCATTAAGGATGACGAGCAGATCGGTTACGAGATTCTGCGGGAGATTGCCACCATCGTGCATAATGACCGGATCCGGCTGCAGCAAATTGTGCTGCTCCAGTCGTTCGTGCTGCGCAAAGATATGGATCTCGAGCTGGAGCCGCTGCTGATCGAGGATTTCGATTCCGATCTGGCCGCTTTTATCGGCGAAGTCGCCAAGGTCAAACGCGAGCTGATTAAAGCGAGCGCCATTCGTTATCTGCTCATTCATGAGCGTTACATCCTGCAAATGAAGCAGGGCGCCAGCATTATGACGGCGGCGGCCGGTGCCGCGGTACGGATGAAGAAGTACGTGGATATGTATCCTGACTTCATCCGGCGCTACGCGCGCGGCCTGCCCCGTGAGCGGTTTCTGCGGCTGTACCAGATCGTTCGGCGCAATCCGGACCAGTCCTGGGACGGTCTCCGCGACGAGGTTTCCGCCATTTATAATGAAAAGTACCGCTGGGACCCGGATTTTCAAAAATGGGAATAAAGAGGCCTTAAAGATATGACGATGAAAAACGCGCTAACCCTGCGTAATTTGTATATTTTGCTCTGCGCCGCGGTTTTGGTCCTGATCGGAGTCAAGGGTTATGACATGAACCGGAAGATCGATTGGGTCGCCACAGCGGGTCAGTACTACGACCGTAAAGATCTGATCAGCGCAGAGGAATGGTACCAAAAAGCCGCTGCAAACCGGTCCATACGCTATAAGGAAGATCTGATCGCCTCCCGGCTGAAAGAGCTTGAGCCGATCACCTCCATGAGGCAGTCGCTGTCCCGTCTTGATCGCCGTGCGGAGACTGCGGCAGGAAACCGGGATTTTGACGGGCTTATAAATGTATACGCCGACTTGGTTGCCGCCAAGAAGGAGTATATGGCTGCGAGCCAGCCGCTGGCCGCCTACTATCCGAAGATCTCCGCCATGTACGGCATTTCGGAGGATCTGACCAAGGACTTCAAACAGTTCCAATCCCTCTTTTACCAGCAGGCGAAGGATCAGTTGGCCCAGGGGGACGTTAACGACAACGCCTTTAAATGGAATCTGCTGGCCATTCCGGCGGAATTTTACGGCGGCGCGGAAGCCAAAAGCAAGCAGTTAAGCGGAAAATTCCAATCGTATGACGAGGCCCTGATGGCCCGCATGGCGGGTGCCGGGCAGTATCAGAACATGCTGGACTGGTCGCTGTCCATGATGACCGAATACAAGAGCCGCAGCTTTAAGGCCAGTTGGGTAAAAGAAAAGGCCGACTCCCTCGCCCGTACCCTGCTCACAAAGGACGTGCAGGGAGACCAGGCGGCAAACTTTGCCGCCCACGCCAAGATGTACGCCGCCTACATGGCCGGCGCCGGCATGAAGCAGTCCGCCGTCCAGGATTACATCACCCGGCAAATCGGCACCTGGCTGAAGAGCGCAGACCGCAAAGTGAAGAACCATAAGTATGAAGAGGCGATCGCGATTTACCAGGCCTTATCCGGCTACGAGAATACAGAAGACAAGATCAAGGCGGCCCAGCTGGCATGGACGGTTCACGATCCGGTCCGCCTGCTGCAGAGCGCCGATCCCTCCCCCTCCTACGACTTTGTCAGCGGAGGAGCGGATCGCTTTGGCGGCAAAGCCTATGCCATCGGGGCGGACGGCAGCAACACCGTCTATTTCGCCCGGATGAACAGCGATGAGACGGTGCAGGGTTACAGCAGCCATAATTTCCCGCAGGGAGCCGCCATCCGGAAAGTCTCCATCGAACCGTCGCTCAGCACGGGCGGCACGCCGGTCATTCTCGTCGAAGCGGACTCAACGACCCGGAAGGCGCTGTATGCCGCTTATGAAGTCCGGGAGAACGGCATGGTCCAGCTGTTCCAATTCAGCGCGGACGGCTATAGCGTTGAATCGGACAAGTCGCTCCTGGTGACGAATCCGGAGATCGGCGGAGGCAGCATGACCGGTGGGATGGACGCTGCCGGAGGCACGGCACCGGAGGCGATATATGAGCGGCGCGGCGATGCCTATGAGTTTACGGGCTTCCAGCAGGACTTTACGGATATCGTAGCGACCGATCTGCCGTCGCATCCGGGCGAGAAGGTTCGCTTTACCATCTATATCGCCCAAGGTGGCCAAGGCGAGGCGCTCGCGGAAATGGAAGGGTCGTATATCAAACTGAGGGGCAATTTCCAATTCACCGAGGGCAGCGTGACCGTCATCGGAACCTATAACGAGTCCGAGGAGATGTACCCGGACGGCGATCAAACCGTCGAGCCTGTGAACGTACCGGTCGTAGACGTGGAACGGCTGGAGTAGATTCGGGAAGTTCGGTTGCTTCCAACTTCCAACAAGGTATAGCCCTACAAGGTCTTGTCCGATGGAGACGATAACAGGCCAAAGACCAATTTCAAAAAGAATATCGTGCATGAATCGTTCCCAGCATGGTTATTAGGATCGTTCGTGAACATTAAAAGGCTTCAGCTTCGGCGAGAGGCCTTTTTACTATGCCATCTCTCCAATTACGTCATCTTTTGTCGTATATATGAATTATTCTAAAACCATCCAAGGTACCGTATCGCAAAACGAAAGAGAGGGATGGATTCGTGGATGAATATATTGAAATCGAAGGGGCCCGGGAGCATAATCTAAAGAATATTTCGCTCCGCATTCCCAAACGCAGGCTGGTCGTACTGACGGGCTTGTCCGGGTCGGGCAAATCGTCGCTCGCAATGGATACGCTGCAAAAGGAATGCCAACGGCAGTATATGGAGTCCATGGGGATGGTAACGGACTTCATCAGCAAACCGCGGGTGGATTCCATCCGCGGCCTGTCCCCTTCCATCAGCGTCAGCCAGCATGTGGCCAACAGGAACCCCCGGTCCACCGTCGGGACCGTTACGGAGATCTATACGTACCTGCGTGTGCTGTACGCTAAGCTTGGCTTGCGGTTATGTCCAGCTTGCGGTCAAAGCATTCACCCCGTCTTCGAAGACAATCCAGCGGTGTCCGAAGAAGTTCTTGAACCATCGGAAGATGCGTTTGGGGAGCCTAAGCATATGCCCTGCCCGTACTGCCATGCCTCGATCCCGAAGCTGACGATGGCCCACTTCTCCTTCAACAAGCCTGAAGGAGCCTGCGCGACCTGCACAGGAATCGGCATCGTGACCGATATTGCCGTGGACCGGCTTTTGCAGGAAGACCGCAGTATCTTGGAAGGAGGCGTAACGCTCTGGGATGGCTGGGTTCGCGAATACTATGCGGACGTGCTGTTAGCGGCATCTAAACATTACGGTTTCCCATACGAGCCGCGCCTGCCCATCCGCGATTATGGCGCGATCGCACGCGACATGCTGCTCTACGGCGCAGCCAGTGAGCAGTTCCAGCGCCACTTCCCAGGCGTTAAGCCTCCCAAAACCGTGGGCAAGGGCAATTTTGAAGGCTTGATCACCCATTTGCTGCGCAAGTACAGGGAACATGACGGAGACCCGGAAGAATCGGGCTCTAAAAAATGGGACTCGTATTTTATGAAGCATCCCTGCCCCGATTGCCAGGGATCGCGATTGGGGAGAGAGGGCCGGCTCGTTACCATTAGGGGTACGACTATCATCAAGGCGGCTTCTTACACCCTTCTCCCGCTCTATGCCTGGCTCAAGCAGTTGAAACAGGAGCTGCCTGGCGAAAGCCTGGCCGTATGGGAGCCTATTTTCAACGGGTTGGCGGACCGTATCCAGCGGTTGATCGACGTCGGGCTCGAATATTTGTCGCTGGACCGGAAGGCGAGCACGTTGTCCGGCGGGGAAGCCCAGCGGCTCCGGCTCGCTTCGCTGCTCGGTTCGGGCCTCACCGGCGTCCTGTACGTACTGGACGAGCCAACGGCCGGTCTCCATCCGCGGGATACCCACAAGCTGATCCATGTGCTGAAGCGGCTCCGCGATTTGGGAAATACCGTGCTGGTCATCGAGCATGATACCGAGGTGATGAAGGCCGCGGACCATTTGATCGAGATTGGCCCCGGATCCGGAAAAGAAGGCGGGACCGTCGTCGGCACCGGAATGCTCGAACAGTTGAAAGCAATCCCCGAATCCGCTACCGGGCGGTATTTGCGGGAGGTGGACATCGCAGACCCTCCTGTTAAGCGGAGAGCGGGCAGCGGTAGCATGCTTACGATCGAGCAGGCTTCCGCCCATAACCTGAAGCAGCTGACCGTCAGCTTTCCGCTCGGATGCCTGATTACAGTGACGGGGGTTTCAGGTTCGGGCAAATCCACCCTCCTGTTCGATATCCTCGAGCCTGCGGCAAAATCCCATCTTCGTTTGTCCGGCAATATGCCAGGCCAATACGAACGCATCACCGGCCTGGAGCTTATCGACAAGGTCATCGCCGTCGACCAAGCCCCGGTCGGGAAAATTTCGCGATCCAATATCGCGACCTACACCGACCTGTTTACCCCGATCCGCTGCCTATTCGCGGATCTGCCCGAAGCCCGAAAACAACGATTGAGTCCCAAGCACTTCTCATTTAACACGCCGGGCGGCCGATGCGAGAAATGCCGCGGTATGGGCACCCTGCAGCTGGATATGCACTTTCTGCCGGATGTGGAGGTGCGCTGCCCCGCTTGCCTGGGAAAACGGTTCAAAGAGGAAGTGCTGGCCGTTCAGTACAAGGGCTTCAGCATTTCGGACGTTCTGAACCTGACCGTCCTGGAGAATGCCGCCCTCTTTGAGGAGCCGGTAATAACCGACATGCTGAACCTGCTGGGTGAAGTGGGGCTCGGCTACCTGCAGCTGGGGCAGCCCACGACGACGCTGTCGGGCGGAGAGGCCCAGCGGATCAAGCTGGCGAAGGAGCTCGGCAAAAAAAGCAGAGGGCATACCTTGTACTTGCTGGATGAGCCCACGACCGGGCTTCATCCCAGTGATGTCCGGCATCTGTGCAGTCTGTTAAACCGGCTCGTGGACGCCGGCAACACGGTCATGGTGATCGAACACCATCTCGATCTGATCGCCGCGTCCGACTGGATCGCCGATTTTGGACCCGAAGGCGGGGATGCCGGAGGGCAGTTGGTCGCGCAGGGTACGCCGGAAGATGTGGCGGCCGTTCAGGTCTCATATACAGGCCGCTATCTAGCCGAGCATCTGTCACGCTGATCACGCTTCCCAATCGCCATTGCTCCTGCTGCGTGACCCTTAAATCTCCCCCATATTGCGCAGGCAAAAAAAGAATCACCCTGGTCACATGGACCGTGGGTGATTCTTAATCATCGGATCGCTTTCATCCGCTTTTGTTCTATTGTACCGTCACCATCACCTTGGTCGATTTACCGCCGAAGCTGACTGTGATTGTCGCCTTGCCTTTGCCGTTAGCCGTGATCTGGCCATCCTTCACGGTGGCCGTCAAAATTTTGGAAGACTTCCAAAGGGCCGGCTTGGAGACGTCCGCATCGGTTCCGTCCATGTAGGTCGCCGTGGCCGCCAGCGTCAGCTTGTCGCCGACATGCAGCGTCACGCTCACCTTGTCAGTCTGCAAATATTTCAGCGTATCCACTTCGACCGGAATCCGGACCGTCTTGTTGCCGTACTTGGCCGTCACAGTCGTTTTGCCGTAAGCAGCGGCGGTAATGACACCATCGTTAACCGATGCTACTTTATAGTTTCCGGTTTTCCATTCCGCCTTGGACGTCACGTCCTTGGTGCTGCCGTCGCTGAACGTCACTTCCAGCTTGACGGTGGCCGTTTTATCCTTGGCTTTGCCTGCCGTCTTCAGCGATACTGCGGTCTCGCTCGCCTCAATGGCAGAGATGACGTCGACTTCCACCGGGATCGTTACTTTCTGTCCGCCGTACTCAGCGGTAATGTTGGCTTTCCCGCTCTTCAGACCGGATACCAGACCATTATTGTCTACCCCGGCAACCGTGGAGCTGCTCGACTTCCAGGACGCTTCCTTGGTCACGTCCACCACCGTACCCGTCGCATCCTTCGCAGTCAAGGTCAGCTGCTTCTTGTCACCGGCGGACATGATCACGAGCGTATCCGACGCTTTCAGGTCGCTGACCAATCCGACTTCCACGGTCATCGTGTACGATTTGCCTTCGTACTTGGCCGTAATCGTCGCGGTTCCTGTCGCCACGCCGGTGATGAGTCCATTTTCATCGATGTCGGCAATATCCTTTTTGTTTGTGCTCCATTCTACCTTGTCCTTGGACGAGATCGTCTCGGCGGCCCGGTCCGCACCGTAATCCAGCACGATGCTCGCCTGGTAGGTAGCGTCCACCTTCAGGGATAGCTTCTTCACCGGCAGCGAGATGCTGAGCGGCATGTCGACCGCTACCGATGTCGTTACCGTCACTCCGCCGTAGGTGGCACTGACTTTGGATTCCCCTTTTTTGAAAGCCGTCAAATTCCCGCCGCTGACAAAAACGACGTCCTCATTGCTGGATTTCCACACAGCTTTGCTCTGAACCTTCTCGGTTTCCCCGTTCGCATAGGTAGCGATCAGGTCCAGCTGCTTCGTCCTCTCACCCGTCAGGCTCAGCGCAACCTTCTCGACCAGATCGAGGTGGCGCGGCATGTCGACGTCGACATTAATGGCCACGCTCTTGTCCCCGTATTTGGCGGTGATGATCGCTGCACCCGGCGCGATGGCCGTAATGACGCCTTTGTTTACATAAGCGACCTTCTCGTCGCTGGAAGACCATACGGCATCTCCTGTAATGTCCACCGGATCCTTGTCCGGATACACCACTTCAACCTTGATCGGCTGTGTGGTGGAGTCCCCTGCATGAAGGAAAATATCCTGCTTGTCCGCCTTCAGGCGGATCGTCTTGTCGACATCGACCTGAATCGTTGCCGTTTTCGTGCCGTACTTCGCCGTAATCGTCGCGGTTCCCGGACCGTAAGGAGTAATCTGCCCCTTGATGACGTCCGCCACGCCTTCGTTGCTCGACGTCCATTCAGCGTCGGCCGCAACGTTATCCTTGGTTGTGCCGTCCGGATAGGTCGCTTTCAGCGTCACTTGAACCGGCGTCTTCTCGCTCAGCAGCATGGACACCTGCGCAGGGTCCGCATCGAGGCGCTTCACCACTTCTACGCTCACCGGAATCGTTACGGTCTGCTTGCCGTACACCGCCGTCAGCGTAGCCGTACCCGGACCCACCGGCGTCACCGTTCCGTTCACGACGGTCGCCACGCTGGCGTTATCTGTCGACCAGTCCGCTTTGCCGGAAACTTCCTCTGTATTGTTGTCTGTATAGGTTGCGGTCAGCTTGATCTGGGGCTTGTCCCCCAGCTTCAAATCCAGGCTCTGCACATCTTTCGTAAGCGCCTTGACCTTCTTCGTCACGGTCACCGACACCGATTCGGATACGTCCCCGAATACGGCTGTTACCGTTGTCGTACCTTCGCTCTTCGCGGTTACGGTACCGTTATATATGGTGGCAACTACGTTGTTCGAGCTGCTCCAGCTCGCCTTTACCGTCAAATCTGCCGTTGAATTATCCGAATATACACCCGTCGCGGTTACTTTCGCCGTATCGCCGATTTCAAGGGTAAGCTCATTTTTGGACAAAACCAGCTTAGTCAAATCCGCCGTGGCGGCCCAGGTCGTTCCGGCATAGGCCATGCACAGCACCATAGCCAGGGACATGACCAGTACCCTTTTTAATCTGATTCGCAATGTAAATTCCCTCCAATTCCCTTATTTTGAGTAGAAACAAAAAAAGACCCTACCTCCCATATCGGTCAGCCCAGCCAGAAATGTTAGTTTTTTGGAGATTTTCTGCAATTCTTCGATAAAAACCGCCGTTTGATTCTGAAATTTGCGCGTCACGCACGCTAAAAAGGGGTAATCCTCTAATTGGTAAACCTTCTAGCGAAACCTGTACGGGGGTCATGGCGTCTAATTAAGATAGGAGGTGCCATAAGCGCATGATCATTCCTGACCATGAAATCATTGAAGAAGCCAACTACCTGGTGCAGGAGCATTACGGGGAAAGAAACCCGCTGAGCGTCACCATCGGCATTCTGGAGAACGGGGACCATTTTTACACCGGCTGGGGACAACCTCCGGGCTTCGATTACGCATCAGCCATCTATGAAATCGCATCCGTAACGAAAGTTTTTACGACCTCACTTCTGTGTATCCTGCAGCGTCAGGGCAAACTACAGCTCAAGGATACCGTAGGCCAATACATACCAGAAATCGCCTCTAACGCCAAAGTCAGCAAAATCACGCTGGAACAGCTCGCCACGCATACCTCCGGACTCCCCCGGCTGCCGGCCGGTCTCAAGCAGACCGTAACCGACAAACTGAACCCGTACCAAAACTACACCGAGCAGCATCTGCTGCAGGACCTGCTGAAAACCAGACCTTCGTCGGGAGGAAGCTTCGAGTATTCCAATTTGGGCGTAGGCCTGCTTGGGCTTATCCTGAGCCGCTGCACTGGCCGGAGTCTGGAACAGCTTATGCGGGAAGAGATCTGCGGTCCGTTATTTATGGAGGACACGCTATTTGAACTGAACGATGAGCAGCAGTCCCGCCTCCTCCCGGTGTATACGGCCAACGGCAAGCCGGTTCCCCATTGGGATCTGGGTGTTCTTGCCGGCGCGGGAGGCTTACGTTCCACGGCACGCGATCTGCTTCAATTTGCAAAAGCGAACGTCGGCATGGGCTCCGCCCCGATCACAGCCGCGCTTCGCGACGGTCAGAAGCCCCGCCACCGGGTGCGCCGCGGCGAGGACGTCAGCCTCGGATGGATGGTCAAAACCGGCATCTACCACGACCGGATTCACTGGCATAACGGCGGTACGTACGGCTCAAGCAGCTTCTTGGGCTTTCACATGGAAAAAAACACGGCGGTCGTCGTGCTGTCCAACAACGGCAGCTTTGCGATGAAAATGCTGTCCATGATGAGGCCGCAGAAACGGCATGTGGACGAGATCGGCTTCCAGCTGTTCAAGCAGCTGACCAAAACGGTCTATTAACCGGTCTAACCGCATCTTCGTGTAAAAAATCCTTAATAAAATATACAGCCAAAAAGGCTGCCTCCCGGATTGCTCGCAAGCCCGGTTGTAGGCAGCCTTTCTTCTTCTAACAGCCTTTATTCAATTCCAGGCACCTTGCAGCGAGCGCAATGTTTACGCCTTTTTATCCGTCGGCACCTGGCAGGAGCCGTCCGTGCAGGAGAGGTCATCCCCGTCAGCACTGTTTCCCAGCAGTGTCAGCGGATGCTCTTCCTTCCAGATGTTGTCCAGCGCCTCGGCAAACACCTGGGTCGGCTGCGCGCCGGAAATGCCGTATTTCTGGTTGATGACGAAGAACGGCACGCCGTTGATGCCGAGCCGTCCCGCATCTCCCTCGTCCTTACGGACATCGTCCGTGTAAGCATCGCTCTCCAGCATGGCGGCTGCCGCAGAGGCGTCCAGCCCGATTTCGCCGGCCAAGCGTGCCAATACCGCACGGTCTCCCAAATGTTCCGAATCGGTGAAGTACGCCTTGAACAGCCGTTCCGTCATCTCATACTTCTTGCCGAACTCCCCGGCCCACTGCGTCAGACGATGCGCGTCAAACGTATTGGTCGGGACCAGCGTATCGAAATTGTACGTGAGCCCCACCGTCTTGGCCTGCTCGGTCATGTTGTCGTTGGCCGCCTTGGCCTGCTCCCAGCTCATGCCGTACTTGGAGGCCAGGATGCTGTGAATGTCCTTGTCGTTGTCTTTCGGCGCGCCCGGGTCCAGCTCGAAACTTCGGAACACAACCTCGACTTCATCCTTGTGCGCGAACGGCTCGAGGGCCGCCTCAAAACGGCGCTTGCCGATATAGCAGAACGGACAGGCAAAGTCCGACCATACTTCGATTTTCATATGCAAACCTCTCCTTTTCGGGTGATGTTCTTTGATTGGTAAACTGATACTTTTTCCATCACAGTAAGAGTCAAAAGAAAAGCAGTCACTCGGATAAACCAGCTGTAACTGCATCAGGTACATTATATCGCGATTACCGGGAGCGCGCAACCTGCCCTGCACCGATCTCCCTTTATATCCAGCCAGGTTAACTTCTCGTGTCAACCCGTCGTCGGCACCGTTGCCGGCACGGCCTCCGGTCCGTCCTGTGGTTCGATCAGCGCATGCTTCTCCCAAGCCCGGCTCCGCCAGCGGAAATACATGATGACGGCACGGGCCCATTCGTCCGCGGCAATGGCGAGCCACACGCCGGCAAGGCCCATGTGAAGCTTGAATATGAGGAAGTATCCCAGCGGCAGAGACATGCATACCATAGACAACAGCCCCATGTAGACCGGGAACTTGGCGTCCCCCGAAGCGCGCAGCGAGTTGATGATGACGATGTTGACGGTGCGGCCGGTCTCCAGCACGATGCTGAGCAGGATGACCTGCGCCCCCATTTTGATAATGAGTGCATCGTCCGTAAACAAGCCCATCAGCGGAACGCGGAACAGGATAATGATCAAGTCGATGACGATTGTGGCGGCCAGCGCCCACTTCACGCTCTGGAACACCCGGGTGTAGGCGTCCTGGTTGCGTCGTTCACCGACGTAATGGCCGACCATAATGGCCGTGCCCATGCCGATCGCCATGCTGAACAAATAGATGTACATCGAGATGTTCACGGCATACTGCCGGGTGGCCATCGCCTCTGCCCCAAGGTAGGTGACGTACAGCGTGAAGGTCAGCTGGCACATTTGGTATACGATGCTTTCCAGAGCCGACGGAATGCCGACATTCAAAATTTTAAGTACAAATTTCTTCGACAGACGGATGTAATAACGCCATTCCACGTGCACTTCCATGACCCGGTACAGCAGCCAGAAGAAGATCAGCAGGCAGACCAGGCGGCTGAACACCGTCGAGATCGCCGCTCCCTGCATGCCCAGCGCCGGCAGGCCGAAATGCCCGAAGATCAGCGCGTAGTTCCCTGCCACGTGAATGATGTTCATCATAAGCGACACGACCATCGTTTCTTTGGTGAACCCGTGGGTCCGGATCGTTGCGGCAAGGGCGTTAATGAGCGCCTGCAGGAAAATACCGCCTCCGACGATCTGGATGTAGGACTCGGCGTACCCGTAAATTTCCCCGGTGACGTTAAGCAGGCGCAGCATCATTCCGCCGAAGGCGAGAAAAATAACGCTTAGGAGCACCCCTACGGCCAGGTTCAGTGTGATTGCATTTCCGGTCACCTGCGCCGCGTCGCTGAGCTTCTTGGAGCCCAGGTACTGGGCCACCACGATCGCCGCCCCGCTGCCGATCACCTCCAGCACGAGGATGGCGATGGAAATAATTTGGTTGGCGGCGCCGACGCCGGAGACGGCATTGTCGGAAACCGAACTGAGCATCAATGTATCGACACTGCCCATCAGCATGAACAGGAACAATTCGAGAAATATAGGCCAGGTGAGGCGGACAAGACTGAGCCGTTTTTCTGACCGTGCAGAAGGCTCTTGAACAGTTGCGGTCATGAGTCAGAATTCACCTTTCTTTCAAACGTATTCTTTGAAACAAAGGTATGTTAGCACAGTTTTCATGAAAATACATGACATTTAACAGAAAAACACTGAAAATTTAATATTCTTTTTTTGGTAAGCCCTTACTTCCCTGAAAATGACCATTATTCGTACCGGGACAGCAATTCAGCGAGTTTTTCGCGGATCAGACCGACCAGTGCCTGAGGCTCCATCACGGTCACATTCGTTCCCAAGCCGATAAAAAATTGGGCGTAAAACGAAAGGTCATGCTCCGGAATCATTCCGTCCACCCAGCCGGTCCCATCCTCGCGGATATGCAGTTTGGACTCCAGCCACAATTCTCCCTCGCACCGTTCCACGCCTTCCGGGGTCAGTTCCACATAGCAGCGAAGCTCCGCCGATTCCTCTCTGTGAAATGACTTCCGATTCCCGAGATGTACATGGCTGAGGTCGGCCGCTTCAAGGCCGGTTGTATCCTCGGCGGCATCCGTAATCCGGTCGCAGCGAAACAGGCGGAAGTCCTTCCGCTGGAAGCAGTACGCCGGGCAGTACCACAGTCCCTGGCTGGCATAGATGCCGATCGGCTGGATCTGCCGAACCGAGCTGCTGCCACGGGATTCGTAAACGATGCGCAGCACCTTCTGGTTCACGGCCCCATCCAGCAGCACGGATAAATGGGGCGCACCCGCCCGCCTGGACGGGGTAATAAAGTCGACCCGGTTCTTCATCCGGTCGATCCGGTCGCGCACATCCCCGGGCATGTAGTGGTAGAATTTCTGGAGTGCGGATGAGCTCTCCGTCTCAAACGGGATATGGACATAATGCCGGAGACCGTGCACCGCGAAAAAAATCGCCACCGCCTCTTCTTCCGTAAAGGCGATCGGGGGCAGGATCCGTTCCTTCAGTACCTGGTAGCCGCCGTGCGGACCCACCTCCGAATATAAAGGGACGCCGAGCTCGCTCAGCTCCTGCAGGTCCCTTAGGATCGTCCGGGTGGACACCCCGAATTCGTCGGCCAGCTCCTTGACTTTGAAGCGGCGCATCCGGTTAATCGTCATCATCAGGTCGAGCAGTCTTTTGGATTTGGACATGTCGGCACTCCCGTTACTGGATTTGGCGGTACACACCATCGGAATCAAATATGGTCGGTGACAAACCTTGTCACTATTATAAACGACTATAGGAATCGGCCCAAAACATCGGCACAGCCCCGATTCCTCGCAGCCCGCCAGGATCATGGAAAGGCTAGCCATTTTCCCGTTATATTAATGTTATATTTCATAACATTTTACTGTGCAACAGCGAAGGACAGTGGTCTTGGGCAGCTAATAAAGTGAAACATGTCTTTTTTCAATCCGAAAGTCACGCCGCTAACCGGCACAAACCCGATTTTCCGCTTGAAATCATGAAGATTCCATCGCCGAATGTAACCTTTTGTAACAGGTAACGCTTACAAGTCTGAAATTTAGTATTGATTATTTGCAGACCATCCACTATGATAATGGCAACAGGCAGGAGATAAAAGTTAAAGCACTTTAACTTTAAAGATTATGACCCTCTATTATATATAAATATTTTGGGTTAATTTGTCCAATAAGTTAAAGCGTTTAAACTTTTATAAACTTTGTGAGAAAGGTTGATGCACCCGTGACCCATCGCGAAAGCAGGCGGCAGACGCTGTACATGTATCTGTTTATTTCCCCTTGGCTCATCGGCTTTCTGGTTTTTGCCCTGTATCCCATCTTGTCCTCGCTTTATTACAGCTTCACGGACTACGACATCATTCACCCGCCCCAATTTATCGGCCTGGCCAATTATGCGGAGATGTTCGGCAATGATCTGTTCTGGAAATCCGTCACCGTGACGCTGAGGTATACGCTCATCAGTGTGCCGATCCAGCTTCTGCTGGCCCTTGGATTCGCCCTGCTGCTGAACCAGAAAATCCCGCTGCGCGGATTTTTCCGGACCGCGATGTATTTCCCGAGCATGGTATCCGGCGTGGCGATGTCGCTGCTCTGGTACTGGATTTTCAACCCGCAGATCGGACTGTTCAATTACATGCTCTCCTGGTTCGGCATCAAAGGTCCGGCCTGGCTCATGAACCCGGACACGGCTCTATACGCCTTGATGATTATGTCCTTCTGGACGGCGGGTTCGGGCATGATCCTCTTTCTGGCGGGACTGCAGGGCGTTCCGGCGAGCCTCGTGGAAGCCGCCAAGCTGGACGGGGCGGGACGCTTCAAAGTTTTTCTCCATGTCACCCTGCCGATGATCTCGCCTGTACTGCTGTTCCAGCTGATTATGGGCATGATCGATTCCTTCCAGGTGTTTACCCAAGCTTTTGTCATGACCCAGGGCGGCCCGAACTACTCTACCTGGTTCTATGTCTACAACCTGTACACCAGCGCCTTTAAAGAGTACCGCGCCGGCTATTCCTCCGCCTTGGCCTGGGTGCTGCTCGTCGTCGTCATGCTTTTTACCGCGCTCGTGATGAAGCTGTCGAACCGATACGTTCACTACGAAGGAGGCAAACGCTAGATGAGTACCCTTCCGGCCGCCGGCCCGCACGCGCATAACGCCGCCCCCAAGCGGCGGCGCAGCACTGACCCCGTAAGCATTGCAAGCTTTATCGCCCTGGTCGTTACCACCTTTCTGATGCTGCTGCCCCTGTTCTTCATGGTATCGACGTCGCTGAAGTCGAAGAAGGAAATGCTGAAGTTTCCGCCGACCTTCCTGCCGGAAAGCTGGCAGTGGAGCAATTACAAGGAGATTTTCGATACACTCTCCTTCGGCACGATGTACATGAACAGCCTGATTATCGGCGTTCTTACCGTCATCGGAACGCTGCTCTCCTCGGCGCTCGCGGCCTACGGCTTTGCCAGGTACCGCGGCAAGGGGAGCAACACGTGGTTCCTGCTCATGCTGAGCACGATGATGCTGCCCTACCCGGCCATCATGATTCCCCAGTTCATCCTTTTCTCGAAGCTGAACTGGATCGACACGTTCCTGCCGCTGATCGTCCCGGCGTTCTTCGGTTCGGCGTATAACATCTTCCTGCTGCGCCAATTCTTCTCGACGCTCCCTGAAGAGCTGTTCGACGCCGGGCGCATCGACGGCTGCAGCGAGTTTCGCATGTGGCGCCAAATCGCCCTCCCGCTTTCGGGACCGGCGCTCGCCACCGTAGCGATCTTCGCCTTCATCTACAGCTGGAACGATCTGCTGACGCCGGTGCTGTACCTGAGCTCCACCGAGAAATTCACGCTGCCGGTCGGTATGGCATCCCTGACGTCATCCCGCTTCCGGATTCCGCCGTGGCACCTGCTGATGGTCGCCTCCGTGCTGGCCATGCTGCCGATCGTGACGCTGTTCGCCATAGCCCAGAAGCGGTTCGTGGAGGGCATCGTGCTCACCGGGATCAAGTAAGGGCACGGATCTATTGGAAGACCCATCGTCCCGGCGGTCATCCTCAAGCGCCACCGGGGCGCCGTCGAAGCCGGCATGCTGCAAGCACCTTCCCCACAGGACTAGCAAGCCGGCTTTTACTTCAACAAGTTCAGACAGCAGCACCACCCATTACATGAAGGCAATGGAGGTATCAGTTCATGAACAAGAACAGGAAAAGATCAGGTTTTGCCCTTCTTCTGACGACGCTGATGCTGGTGGCCGCCGCGCTGTCCGGCTGCAGCGGCGGCAAATCGGCGGGCGATGCGGTTTCCGGAGGCGAGAGCTCCGCAGGGGGCGATAAAGGCGGCACAGTGACGATTACCCACTACACGATCGACTCGGAAGACCGCACGTTCGTCGAGAAGCTGATTCCCGACTTTGAAGCAAAGCACCCGAATATTAAGGTCAAGGTCGAAAAAGCGCCTTACGAGCAGTTTGACAGCAAGCTGCAGACGCTGATCGCCGGCGGCAAGTCCCCGGATGTCACCAGCCATTACGGCTACGGCGGATTTGCCGAATATTACAACAAGGATATGCTGCTGGATCTGACGGACATCATCCAGGAGGACGGCTTCAAGGCCGGGGATTACGGCATTCCGGACAACCTGATGAGCATCTACAAGGTAAAGGACCGTACTTACGGCATTCCGGTCAATATGTATGTCACGCTGATGCTCTACAACAAGGATATGTTCGACGCGGCGAAGGTGCCTTATCCGCCGAGCGATTATGAGGACAAGAGCTGGACGTTCGACAAAATGGTCGAAGACGCCAAGAAGCTGACCGTCATTTCCGACGACATCGCCAAAACCCAGTACGGCGTGGACTTTACCTGGGCTGAGCGCGATAACCGCCCTCTCTACTTCGGCGCCGAGCCTTATTCGGAAGACACCTGGACCAACGGCGGTGTTCCTTCCGCTACCCATTTCGATTCGCCGGAAGTGATCGCAGCCTACAACAAGCTGTTCGGTTTGATTTTCAAAGAGAAGGTCTCCCCGACGACCGAGTGGAGCAAAAGCGTCGCCGGTCAGAACGGTGATCCCTTCGTCGCCGGCAAAATCGGCATGTCCGTCGGCGGTTCGTGGAACCTGGCCGGAGCCAACGATTTTCCGTTCAAAGTGGGCGTAGCGGCTGTGCCTTGGGGCGGCAACGACAAGGTGCGCAGCACGCTTTACGTCGATCCGCTCATGATCCTGAAAGGTTCCAAGCACCCGAAGGAAGCTTTTGAATGGATCAAGTATCTGGTCACCGCCGACGTGCAGGAGAAATCCATCGAGCTCAGCGGAGGCAATCCGCCGGTGAACACACAGGCAGCAGAAGCTTATTACCAACATTTTGAGGGCGTCGACCCGCAGGATATTAAGAACGTATACGAAGGCGCCATTAAATACGGCTTTGAATCCTATAACCACCTGATCACGAACTACTCGCAAATCAACGACATGTTCATTAACGAGATGCAGCCGATCGAAAGCGGGCACAAGACGGTAGAGGAAGTCATGCCGACGATCCAGAAGAAGCTGCAGGAGATCATCAAGCGGTAAACGGAAAGTTTGTGGAACATGAATAGAGAAATTTCCCCTTCCATCGTAAAAATGTCCTCCTCGGTGGAGCGGGCCCAAATTTTATAATGTAGATATTCGATTCAATTCGTTATACCTTTTTACGACGTATCGGCGATCGGATGCCGTCCTCTGCGGGGCGGTATCCGGTTTATGCCATCCCATGCTTCGCGGACAGACTTCCGTCCATGTATACTAGGGATAAGTTTATAGGTTCGGAAAAATCTGCCCAAGGAGAAATGAGAGATGAAAGTAAGTATTTTTGACGTTGCCAAAAAATCAGGACTGTCCGTTGTAACGGTATCCCGTGTGTTGAACGGGGCCGAAACCGTCCGGGAAAAAAACCGGCAGAAAGTGCTTGATGCGATCAAAGAGCTGGGATACCACCCGAATGCCGCCGCGAGGAGCCTTGCCCGCGGGAAAACCGGCATCATCGGCCTTATTGTAACGACCCTGCAGGATTCCTTCTTCGATGCCGTCGTCAAAGAGCTGAACGAAGTGTTAGCGCTTCACGGCTACTACCTGGCCATTTCGGTATCGACGGGCATCGCTTCGGACGAGAGCCATTACCTGATTCAAGAGGACCGGGTGGACGGGCTCATTCTGCTCTCCCCCATGGAAGAAGACAACTATATCGTGGAATTAAAAAAACGCGGCATTCCCTATGTACTGATCGACAATCAGAAGCCGGAAAACGACAATTTCTCGGTGACGATCGACAACTTCAAGGGCGGCTATGCGGCGGCAAGCCATCTGCTTGATAACGGATATACGTCCATCGCCCATTTGTGCGGACAGGAAATGTTCCGAAGCACCCGGGAGAGACGCGACGGATTTATCCAGGCGTTGTCCGAGCGGGGGCTTGCCCCCTTTGAAATCGTAAACGGAGACTTTGAAATCGGATTCGGCTACGAAACGGCCGTACGGTGGCTGAAGGAAGGGCAGCTTCCGCAAGCGGTCTTCGCCGGCGACGACAATATCGCCCTCGGCGTGGTGAACGCGCTGATGGAAGCGGGCGTTCAGGTGCCCGGCCAGGTAGCCGTCGTTGGCTATGATGACCAGACAATATCCTCCCAGCTTCATCCGTATTTGACGACGGTACGCCAGCCGGCGGACCGGATCGGCATCGCCGCAGCCGACATGCTGCTGAAGCGGATCGACGGTACGATGAAGCGCGGAGCCAACTTGAAAATCGATCCGGAGCTCATCGTCCGGGAGTCGTCCGTTCCTGGGCGTCGAGCCTGACTTTAATTACCCGGCTCCGGATCATCATGTACAGCAAAAGCATGAATTGATCATATAGGAGTGACGACTATTGGCTTACTATTTGGGAATCGACGGGGGAGGCACCAAAACCTATGCCCTGCTCACCGACGAGCAGGGGCAAGTGCTCGGCAAAGGCCAGAGCGGCAACGGGAATCACCAAATTGACGCCGCTGTGGCCGCCGAGAGCATCCGGAGTACCGCTTTCGGCGCCATCGCCGACGCCGGGCTGCAGCTCGCGGACATCCGCCACACCTTCTTCGGCCTGGCGGGAGCCGACCGTGAGCCGGATTACCGGATCCTGCATCCCATGATCCGAAGTATGGGCTTCACGGATTATTCGGTCGACTGTGATACCGTCATCGGCCTCCGGGCCGGGACGAAGCGGCCGTACGGGGTCGCCCTCATCTGCGGCACGGGCACCAATGCTGCCGGCCGGAATCCGCAAGGCGAGCATGTGCAGTGCGGCGGCTTCGATTACATGTACGGCGATTTTGGCGGAGGCGGAGCCTTGAACATCGAGGTGTTCCGCTCCGTCATCCGCGCCTGGGACGGACGCGAGCAGCCGACGCAACTGACGGAACTGCTGTTGTCCCTGCTGGGCTACGATACCGTCGGCGAAATGTTCGACGATTTCTACGACAACCAGCGCAGCGTGCCCGTAGACGCCGCACGCCTGCTGTTTGCAGCTGCTGCCGGCCAGGATGCGGTGGCGCTGGAAATTTTGAACCGCCAAGGTGTGGAGCTCGGCAAATCGGCCGCTGCCGTCATCCGCAGGCTCGGTATGGAGAACGAGGCCTTTGATGTGGTGCTTGCCGGCAGCCTGCTGACGCGGGGTGACCGCGGATGGATCCGCGGCCCGATTGAGCAGGCCGTTCGAGCCGTTGCACCAGCGGCCTCGGTCGTGACGCTCGCGACGGAGCCGGTCGTCGGTGCCGTATGGGCGGCCATGGAGGCGGACGGTCTAACGATTCCGGAACAGGTCTATGAGCAGATGCGACTGTTCCGCGATTTTGAGCATATTCACCAAACTACCCGATAGGAGTGAAGGATCATGACTTCAAAACAGGGGTTGAAAATAGCAGTGATCGGCGGGGGTTCCTCGTATACGCCGGAGCTGGTGGAAGGGTTTATCCTGCATCACCGTGAGCTTCCGCTCCGCGAGCTGTGGCTCGTCGATATCGAGCCAGGTCTCCGGAAGCTGAACATCGTCGGCAGCCTGGCGAAGCGGATGGTCGAGAAGTCCGGACTGCCGATCGAAGTGCATCTGACTACCGACCGCCGCAAAGCGATCGAAGGCGCCGACTTCGTCAGCACCCAAATGCGCGTAGGCATGCTGGATGCCCGGGGACGCGACGAATCGATTCCGCTCAAATACGGGGTCATCGGTCAGGAAACGACCGGTCCCGGCGGCATGATGAAGGCGCTGCGCACGATCCCGGTCCTGCTCGATATTTGCCGGGATATGGAGGAGCTGGCGCCAAACGCCTGGCTGCTTAACTTTACCAACCCGGCCGGCATGGTCACCGAAGCCATCTTGAAGTATTCCAACGTCCGCAGCATCGGGTTATGCAACGCGCCCATCGGCCTGATCAAGCAAACTTCCGCCAAATACCAGGTCGCTCCTGACCGGGTCTACGCTGAGTTTGTAGGTCTGAATCATCTTCACTGGGTCACCCGCGTCGACGTCGAGGGCGAAGACAAACTCGATGAACTGCTTGCCGATACCGCCGGCTACAGCGCTTCGAACGTGCCGGCCCGCGAATGGAACCCTGAGTTCCTGCAGTCCCTGCGCGCCCTGCCTTCCTATTATTTAAAATATTTTTACATGACGGACGCGATGCTGGAGGAGCAGCTCGAGTCCTTCCATCAGGGCATCAACCGCGCCGAGGTCGTGAAGCGGGTCGAAGAGGAGCTGTTCGAACTCTACAGCGACCCGGATCTGAAAGGGAAGCCGAAGCAGCTGGAGCAGCGCGGCGGCGCCTTCTACTCCGAGGCCGCCGTCAACCTGATGCGGTCGCTCTATAACGGCACCAATGACATTCAGACGCTGAACGTGGCCAACCGCGGGACGCTGCCGTTCCTGCCCGAGGATGCCAGCATTGAGGTCAACTGCGTCGTAACGAAGAACGGGCCGCTACCGCTGCCTGTGACGCGCATCCCGCGGATGGCCGTCGGCCTGATCCAGGCCGTCAAAACCTATGAGCAGCTCGCCATCGACGCCGCGGTCACCGGTGACCGCGGGCTGGCGATCCAAGCGCTGGCCCATCACCCGCTTGTGCCGTCGGTCGAAGTAGCCATCAAGATGCTGGATGAGATGCTGGAGGCCAACAAAGAATACTTGCCGCAGTTTTTCGGGAAAACACCGGCTCATCCCTGAGGCTGAGGGATGATCTCAAGGGATGAGCGGATGATCGTGACGCCTGTCTGCGGGTGGCCCCTTTTTCCTTTTCCCCTGGCAGTACTGCCGCTGCAAAGCACACAAAAAAACCTTGAACGGCACGTTCCCGTTCAAGGTTTTTTCAGTTCGCGCCCGCGGCACGCTGTGAAGGCGGCCCAGCGGACCGGTGGCCGCCTCCCAGCCATGCCCCCCGGCGATCCCGGCGTCACAGCCCTGCTGAAGCGTCCGTTGAGCCGGTTTGGCTGGCACGCGTGTGCCTGCGCACCAGCAGCACGTAGCACAGCACGGCGCCGACGTCCGCGCAGGCGATGACGATGCCCATCGGCAGGGCCGAGGTGCTGCCTCCGATGCCTACGAGCGGGCTGACGATCCCGCCGAAGATGTAGGAGAGCAGCCCGAGCAGCGCCGAGGCGCTTCCTGCCGAGCGGCCGTAATCCTGCAGAGCCAGCGAGGAACCTGCGGTTCCGACGATGCCGACGCAGGATACGACCACGAACAGCGGCGGCAGGATCGCCGCAAGGCCTGCCCCGGCGGCGAGCAGGATCAGCAGCAGCACGCCGCCGATCGTCGCCAGGGTAATGCCGGTCACGAGCAGCTTTTTCTCGCTGACGCGTCCGGCCAACCGGCCGGTGATCTGCCCCGCGATAATGATCCCGAGGCCGTTCGTGGCGAAGATCACGCTGAACATTTGCGGGGATACCCCGTAGATTTCCTGCAGCACGAACGGCGAGCCGGAAATGTAGGCAAACATCGCGGCCGATATGAAGCCTGAGCTGAGCGCCAGGCCCATGAACTTGCCGTCACGCAGCAGCTTGCCGAACGTCTTCACCGTGCCCAGCGTCCCGCCGCCGGAGCGGTTGCCGGGCGCCAGCGTTTCCGTCAGCCCGAGCATGACGGCCAGCAGCATGGCGACCCCGATGGCGGTCAGCACGATAAATACGCCGCGCCACGAAGTCACCTGAAGCAGCTGCCCGCCCAGGATCGGCGACAGAATCGGCGCCGCCCCATTCACCAGCATCAGCATGGAGAAAAACTTGGTCAGTTCGCTCCCTGAATACATGTCCCGGACGATCGCCCTCGAAATGACAATGCCCGCCGAGCCGGCAATGCCCTGGATAAACCGCAGCAGAATCAGCAGCTCAATCGACGGGCTGAAGGCGCACAGCAGCGACGAGACCCCGTACACCACCATCCCGATCATCAGCGGCGTGCGGCGTCCCCTCACATCGCTGATTGGCCCCGCCAGCAGCTGGCCTACCGCAAGCCCGATCAGGCAGGACGTCAAGCTGAGCTGGGTCAGCGAGGCCGTCGTGTGCATCGACTTGGCCATTTCCGGCAAAGACGGCAAATACATATCCAGCGAAAACGGACCGAAGGCCGACAGCGCCCCCAGCACAACAATCATCCAGACCCGGTTCGCGCCCGGTCCGGAAGCAGCTGCGGCCGCAGAGCCGCCTGCCTTCGCATCCGTATGTGAACGTTTATTCATAAGTTCTATCTTGTTCCCCCTCTGTGTTCCCTGCTTCGATGCATGGCCTTTATAAAGTGAATTCTCTTCAATAGATAGATTGAACTAAAGTATAGAGTATCATATTTCCCCCGCAAAATGAGCGGCTTGCCTATATTTCCAGAAACATCGCCCTCCCCCTTCAACCGTTCCCCCATACCGCTATCCCCATTTCCTTGGCGCTCGGTCGCCCCGCCTTTTTCGGCAGCTTACGTCTACAAAGAAAAACAGCCTGGCCAAAGAAATTTGGCCACGCTGCGGCGACTTGCTAACAAACACGTTTAACGACATCCTTTCTAAGAAGACAGACCGGTTTTAGCGGAAGTTTTTCTTGCGAGATAAAGATGTTTGCCTGGGAAGTTAATACTTTCTTATCTCAAACATAAACACAACCCGTTAACCCTTGATCCCGGACAGCGTTACGCCCTCGATGATATACCGTTGACCGATAATATACACAATCAGCACCGGAATCAGCGCAATCGAGGCGCCGGCCATCATGAGCGTCCAGTCCGTGGAATACATGCCGCGGTACAGGTTCAGCATCATCGGGACGGTGAATTTTTCGGGAGTGTTCAGGAAAATGAGCGGATAGAAGAAGCTGTTCCACATGCCGAGGAACGTGAAAATGCCGAGCGCCGACAAAGCCGGCTTCACCAGGGGCAGCATGATCCGCGCATAAATCGTCCAGCGGTTGGCACCGTCCACGATGGCGGCCTCCTCCATCTCCTTCGGAATGCCTCTGAAAAACTGACGCAGCAGGAACACGCCGAAGGCGTTAAACAACGCGGCGGGCACAATGATCGACAAATGCGAATCGAGCCAGCCAATGCTTTTCATCATCAAGTACAGGGGAATGATCGTGACTTGCCCCGGCACCATCATCGTCGCCAGAAACAGGACGAAGAGGGGCTCCCGGAAAGGAAAGCGGATCTTGGCAAACGCGTAAGCCGCCATCGAGCAGGTGAACAGCTGCGAAGCAACGACGATTATGTTGATGTAGAAGCTGTTGAAATACGCCCTTCCGAAGGGCAAAGCCGTTAACGAGGTTTTGAAGTTGGACCACACGAACGGATCGGGAATCCATTTGGGCGGCACGATAAAAACTTGGGACAGATCCTTGAGCGAGCTAAGCAGCATCCAAACAAACGGCAGTGCCATAATGCACGCGCCGATCAGCAATATAATATGAAGCAGGACGGTGGACAAACGTAGTCCTCTGGTCTGCATGCAGTCTCCTCCTTATCCGGTCGATTCTAGTCCTCGTAATGGACCCAGCGTTTGGACATTTTCATTTGGAACAGCGTCAGCGCCAAGATCATGATGAACAAAATGACTGCGGTCGCCGTGCTTTTCCCGAACGTAAAATCCACGAACGCCGAATCGTAAATGTGAAACACGATCGTATAGCTCGCTTTCGCGGGCCCGCCGGATGTCATGACGAACGACTGGTCGAACACCTGAAACGAACCGATGATCGTCATAATCGTCACGAAAAAGGTCGTCGGAGACAACAGCGGAACGGTTATATTGACAAACTGCTGCCATTTGCTGGCGCCGTCAATCTGTGCCGCTTCGTAATAGCTGGCGGATATGCCCTGCAGCCCGGCCAGGAACAAGACCATATTCCCGCCAAGCCCCATCCAGACGCTGAGCATGGCGATCGACGGCATAACAAACCGCGTGTCGGTCAGCCAGCGGGGACCGTCGATCCCGAACCACTCCTTCAAATAAAGGTTGATCAACCCGAAATCGGCGTTAAACAGCCACATAAAGACGACGGCAACCGCCACGGACATCGTAATGTTCGGCATAAAATAAATGAGTCTGTAGATCAGCTTGCCTTTTACCCGATTCAGGCCCACTGCGATGAGCATCGCCAGAATAATGCCCGTAGGCACGGTTAGCACCGTATAATACAGCGTGTTGACCACGGCGATCCGGAAATCCTCATCCTTGAACGTGTTGATGAAGTTATCCAGCCCGACAAACTGCTTCTCCCCCATCCCGTCCCATTTCATCATGCTGAGCACGAACGCCGAAATCAGGGGAATTAAGGAGAACAGCAGCAGTCCGACCAATTGGGGAAAAATAAAGACATAGCCCCATATGCCATCCGATGTCTTGCTCGTCATAGCGGTCTTCCGTTTGTTGTCCGGCTGCAAGGCCGGCGCAGAAGCCGTTCGATCGGCCGTCTGATTCTGCATAAACATCCACCTTCCTCTTGCGAATTACGCCTTATGAAGCGCTGGCCGCCAGCCGCCGGCCGGCATGGAAAGAGGGAAGGAACGCTGCGCGGTGCCCTGCGCTCCTTCCCTCCGGACTTTCGTTATTTTCCGTTTTTATAATCGTCGATTTTTTTGTTGGCCATTTCCTGAATGTCTTTGAGCGATGCGTCCAACTCGCCGTTCTTCAGCCACAATGCCTCGAACTTGGAAGTAATATCCGTGCTCAACCCTGGAATGCCAGCCTCGAACGGCGTCAGCGAATAACCTACCTCACGGGCATCGAGGAACAGCTGGGCATGCTCCGGCAGATTGCCTTCCAGAACGACGTCATCCACACCTTGAACGGACGGAACGGCATTACCCCCGCCTTGCAGACGGAACTTCTGGCCATCCGAGCTCAGGAATTCGGAATAGAAGGTATAGGCGGCATCTTTATGCTTCGATGCGCTGTTCATGACCAAGAATGCCGTCGGAATTCCGGCCGGTTCAATCTTGTTCCCAGTGTTCGTCGGCCAGGTCACGACATCGTACTCCAGGCTGGAGTTTTTCTTGAACAGCGGCAGATACCAGCGTCCGGCTCCGACGAACCCGACTTGGTTGGACATAAACATGGCGTCACCGCCCTGCCCCTTCGGCAGCGTACCGGCAAATGTAATATTTTTCTCCTTCACGTTGTCGTACAGGAACTGGAACGCTTCCTTCGCCTTCGGATCGTCGTAGCCGATGAACTTGCCATTGTCGTCGTAAACTTTGCCGCCGTTGGACGTTACCCAGCTGTAATAGCTGTTCCAGGAGTTATCCAGCACGTAACCGTACTTTTTCGAGTCGCGGATTTTCTCCACCATGCCTTTGAATGCGTCCCAGGTCCATTGACCCTTCGCCTGAAGGTCGGCCGGCATCTCCGTAATTCCCGCGTCATTCAGTACTTTCTTGTTGTACCACAGCACCATCGGATTGCAGTCGACCGGCACGCCGTAGATTTTGTCGTCACGCTTGGCCGCGCCCCACAGCCCCTCAAAGTAGTCGTCCGGTTTGATTTTGCTGTCTGCCGCCGTCATTCTCGGCGTTACTTCCTCGATGCTTTTGTTCTCAATCAGTTTCACGACGAAGCCATCGCCGGCATAAAACACGTCAGGGGCGGTTCCTCCCGTCAGCTGTGTCAAAATCTTCTGGTCGTATTCCCCCGGAATCGGAATCAGCTCCGCCTCGATGTCGGGATGCCTCTTGTTGAAATCCTTCGTGAACTCCTGGAAGCGGGTCAGCTCTCCGGGATTCCCCCAGGTCGCCCATTTAATCTTGACCTTCTCCCCGCCGCCTTTGCCGTCTTCCGCCACCGCTCCCTGGTTATCGCTGCTGCCGCCACCCGATCCGCATGCCTGCAGCACAACCGATGCCAACAATACCACCGCGAGCAAGGACTTTCTGAGCTTCTTCATTTCTTTACTCCCCCATTCAAAAGAGTAGTCATCGGCTTAGCACCTTGGTGTGAAAACGCTTACGTGATTATTATAAAACGGCGCCCTTCGCCTTTTGAACGGCACATATTTCCGAAATCGTGTCATGTTTTCCTGTGTTTTTGAACTATATAAGTTGAACTATTCCAAATGGATGATAGGGGCAAGTACGTAAAAAGTTCCTACGATCGCTCTTGTTTTCGGATTTCTTGATTGATGATCCTACTTAAGGCAGAAATCCGAAAGCCAAAGCATATGCTTCCGATGTTAGCTTTCCTTTGGAAAGCTTTTACGACCGCTTCGCTTCTTCGGAATCGTTTTACTCCCTTGCCCTGCATCCTATTCTTTAGTTCAGCTTATATATCGTGCGAAGCACCTTATCTTCGGGGCATGCCCTGGAATTCCGCCGGTGTCAGTCCGACGACCTTTTTGAACTGCTTGCTGAAATGCTTGGTGTCATTGAAGCCGGACATCTCCGCGACCTCATATACTTTCAGCGTTGGATTTTGCAGAAGCTCCTTGGCCCGGTTCACCCGCAGCGTAATCAAGTAATCGATGAAATTGTGTCCGGTGACCCGCTTGAACATTTCACTGAAGTAGTTGCGGCTGACGCACACCTTGTCGGCAACCTGCTGCAGAGAGATCGACTCTGTAAAATGCTCCGAGATATACTCGACCGCCTGCTGGACGATCCGTTGGTGCAGCGATTTATCCGGAGGCGGACAATCCGCAGGGAGGGGCAGCGGCATCACCGAAACTGCCGGATCTGCGCCGTTTTTTTCCTTGTACTGCTCCAGAATACGGTGATCCTCCTTCTCCTTCTGCAGGCTGTGGCGCATTTCATACAGCACCGTTTTCAGCGATTCCGCACTCAGCATCGGCTTTAAAATATAGTCAAAGGCTCCCAGCCGGATCCCCTCGCGAACGTACTCGAAGTCGCTGTGGCAGCTGAGCAGGAGCACCTTGACCCAAGGACAGATTTCCCTGGTCCTGCGCGCCAGCTCAAGCCCATCCATGACCGGCATGGCAATATCGGTAATCAGAATGTCGATCTCCTTGCTCTCGACCCATTTCATCGCCCGCTGGCCGTTGGAGGCTTCTCCCACCAGCTCGAATCCGTTGACTTCCCAATCAAAAGTAGACCGAATCCCCATTCTTGCGATGGCTTCATCATCAACCAACAGCACTTTGTACATCCTGATCCCCCTTCAATTTTGAAAATGTAATCGTGACCTCCGTCCCCTGCATGAGCTGGCTGGTCACGCTAACCCCGTATCTGCTGCCGTAATACAGCCGAATCGTTTGGTGCACATGGCGCAGACCGATGTTGGTCATCCCCCGGTGATGATGGGCACGCTCGTCGGCGAAGATGTGGGCCAGCCGCTCTTCGCTCATACCTACGCCGTCGTCGGCGATGCTGACGATGATCTCCTCCCCTTCTTGGCGCGCGCGGATCTCAATCGTGCCCGGTTCGTCTTTGGGCGCGATGCCGTGAAAGACCGCGTTCTCCACGATCGGCTGCAGCAGCATGCGCGGAATCGGAATTTGCTTCAGCTCATCGGGACAATCGATAAGCAGGGTCATGGCATTGTCATATCGGTACCCTTGAATGACCATGTATTTCTGCAGCAGGTCCAGCTCCTCGCCTAACTGGATAAAGACGCCGCTGCGCCCCATACTGACCTCGAGCAGCTGGACGAGCGAGGTGACGGCTTGGTCGACGTCGTTCGTACGGTTCAGCTTGGCCAGCCAGCGGATCGAATTCAGCGTGTTGTACAGAAAATGCGGATTGATCTGGTACCGAAGCGCCCGGATTTCGGCCTTCTTCTTCTCAGATTCCTCCTTGGCAATCCGCTCGATGAGCAGCTCGATCTGTTCGATCATCTTGTTGAAGCTGCGTCCCAGCTGGCCGATTTCGTTGCGTCCGACGCTGCGGCTGCGGATGGTCAGGTCGCCGGCTTCCCCTTTGCGCATCAAGCGGCTCAAGTTGACGAGCGGATTTCCGATTCTGCGTGTAACGTAGTAGCCCATGCCGATCGCCAGCACGATCGAGCAGAGGGTAATTAACACCGTCAGGTTGCGGATACTGGCCGAATCGGCCGTCATTTCCTCCAGCGGCACGACGCCGACGACGCGCCAGTCGTTGTCGAGCAGCTCGGGAATCATCAGCGTATTCCGCCGTCCTTCACGCAGCTGCGTCTTCCGGGTCGGCAGCGGCAGCTTCGACGTTTGGCCGTACTCATCCGGGTCGGGATGGTAGAAATACTGATTCCGGTCATTGACGATGTAGACATATCCCGTATCGCCGAATTGAACGCGGTTCAGCTCATCGATCAGCACGTTCCCCATCACCTCGACAAACATGACGCCGATAATTTCGCCGGTCTCCCAGCTGCGGATGGCCCTCCCGAGACCAAACACCGGGAAGCCCATCCCGGTCTTTTTCAGGTATGAGGTATCGGAGAGCCCAAACCATACCGTATTGCCGTTCGCCTTCAAAATGGCTTTGTACCAGTCGGAATCCCACTGATTTGGGATCGACATGAGGGAGTCTGCGCTGAGCACCGAGTTTTTGCCTTTGACATCAAAAATATAAATATCGAGAATTTCCGGTGAATTGATCATAATCGAGGTCAGCATATCTTTACCGTCCTTCACCTTGAGCGTCGTTTCATAGGCATTGTCGCCCTGCCTTTGCTCCAAAATGTTGTGGACGATTTTGCTGTTTAATACCATCATCGAGGAGTCATCCAGTTTCTTGAAAAACATGTTCAGCTTGTCGCTGACCTGTACGATCGTTAGCGCGGCCACCTTGCTGACCTGCTGTTCAACGATCAAGGACGATTTGTGGTAGGACAAGAATCCTCCTATAAGGACAGGAAGAGTCATCCCAAAGAAAAAGAAGAGGAAGAGCTGCACGACAATCGAGTGTAGCGGGGGAAAGCGCGTGAGGAGCCAGGATCTCATATGCGAATCACCCTCTTTTTCCAAGTGTGAATTTCGTAATGTTATTGTATATACGAATGATTGCGCTTTCAAAGTCTTGTTGCATAAATTCCGAACAAAGCACGAAAGATCAGAAGAAAAGCCCTATCGACGTAAACTCATGAAAGCTGAACCGCGTTTTGCGGCATCCTCAGACCAGGCAGCCGCCCAGTCCGGGGATGGCCGAAGCGCCTTTATCGGCATTCGGCTGCCGTTCTACAACCTCAGCTCGGCTAACGTTTCACACCAGCGGGTGAGGACGGCTTCGGGCTCCTTAAAGTCGACCTGTATGCCGGACCTAATGTCCGCATACGCGGCCACGTCCGCTCGGACGGATAGAATCTCCGCCTCAAAACGCTCCCGCGGATGCTTGGCTGCGGGAAGCACCGGCAGAAGTCTCAGCGCAAGCTTTACGTAATAGGCCTTACCGGAGTAGACCAAAACGAGCGTTGCTTTTCCTGTACGAATCATGTTTCGGGTCGTCGCGGTTCCGTTCCACATGGCCAGCCGGACCTGCCCCCGGTCCAGGGCGACGATCTCACCTACACTAATCATGGCCGTATGCGGCCAGCCCTCCTCCGTTACGGTCATCAGCATCATCGCTTCGTGCTGCTTCGTGATCAGCTCCCTGCCGTCCAGCAGCTCGTACAGCTCGTCCGGAAGTTCCGCCGTCTCCATGTATTTCATTGACTGACCTCTCCTTTCTACCTTGTGGTTTTCCCTATTGTACTCTATGAAACAAACGATGGCTGTAAAAAAAGAAACAACGTAAGCTTAGATGATCCCGATGTTTTGGCCCCGCTTTCCTATACAAAACAAAAAGCAGCCCGGCCAAACGAATTTGACCAAGCTGCTCTAATTTACGGCGAAATCCTTAGGGTAAGTACCCCAGCTCCACTTCCTGCAGAACGCTTCTTGCGCGCTGCACCCACTCGTCCTCCAGATGTGCGTCAGGATCGAGCGGTGCCTGAAACTGGTCGAATAAGGCGCCGAGCAGATGGGGCATGGCATGCTTGTCAGTTCCCGTGTTGTATACGTACTTGAATACGAAAGGACGTCCCAGCTTAACGGTCGCCCGGCAGCCGCCGCATTCTCCGTCCAGGTTGCCTTTGGTTACATGAAAAGGGATCCGCAGCCACACCATTCTTTCCTGGTCAAGGCGCTTATCCAGATAGCCGTGCTTATAATCCCAGTTACCGGCCAGCGAAAAATCATGCTTGCATAGGTAGCTGTCAATATTGACGAATTCGTCTTCCACATTTTCGAGCCTGGACTCCAAATTGATCATTCCTGCATCCTCCCTGTCGGTTTACCTTCAGGATGAGCAGGAATATCTTTCTTTATACTTCAGCGGCCGCCGTCCGGCGGGATTAGACTGATTGGACCGGCTTAACCGACTCCGCCTTGACCAAGGTTACATAAATCCGCTCATTTTCGACCGGCTTGCCTTCAATGATTTTGATCAGCTGCTCGGATGCGAGCGAACCCCACTTTTTCTTGGAATAATCGATCGTCGCAAGCCTTGGGCGGATGTACTCGGACAGCTCGATATTATCGAAACCGATGATGTGGATGTCCTTGCCCATCTCCAAATCCGTTTCGGATATATAATCATACATGCCGATCGCCATTTCATCATTCAGGCAAAAGACCGCCACCGTTCCCTCGAATTCCGCGGCAATCTGTTTCCCGGCCCGCTCGCCGCCCGTGCGGTTAAAGTCACCGGGAATTTCAATGCATTCCACGTCGCTGCTTCGTTCGACCGTTTGTCTGACCGCAGCCATACGCTGCTTCGAGTCGTAAGAGCCCTCGGGACCGGTAACCACGTAAATTTTCCGGTGTCCCAGGTCGATCAGATACTCCATCGCGAGGCTGGCCCCTGCTTTGTTATCAAGAAGAACGTGATTGATATTCGGATGCTTCAGCTCCCGGTCCAGCACCACCAGCCGGTGCCCAAGCTCGGCAAAGTTCAGCAGCTGCTCGTCCGAGAACGTGTGGTCGAGGATCAGCGCCCCGTCAAACAGCTTCTCGGCCAGCAGCCGGTGCGACTGAGGGCCGCTGCATACTACCAGATCGTATCCTTTTTGAATCAGCGTGCCCTTCATTCCCTGAAGCAGATCTCCGTAGAAACCGCCGCTAAAATCCGGCAGAAAGGCCCCGATAATTTTCGATTCCTTTTTCTTCAGGCTTCGTGCCGCCGCATTGGGTACATAATTCAGTTCTTTGGCGATGGCCAAAATCCGGGCACAGGTCTCATCCGTCACCTTCGAGCTTCCGTTCAGCGCGTAGGATACCGTTGATATGGATACGCCGGCTTTTTTGGCGATATCTTTAATGCTGGCCACGGCTTCTCACTCCAATCGTTTGGCTTATCATTTCATTGTATCATTCTGTTTGAATCGTTTCGACACCGGTGCCCCGTTCCCCTGCACAACAGCGCTTTCATACAGGTTAAAAAATTCATTTCTATCAACGGCGATGACCTATCCCTGAAAAAGAAAAGGGCCGCCCGGGCAGCAGAGTTGCTGTCCCTGGTCGGTCCCTCATTTATACCGTTTTGAAAGGGGCAGGATGCCGATCGTGGGCAGTCCTCGCCGCATGGACGGAAGCAGGCCCCTCTTTTGAGATGGATCCCTGCGCGCCCTTTATCAAATTACTTCTTGGCGTTGTACTCGACCGTAACCTCAAGGCTTGCCTTGTTCCCTGCCAGGTCGGCTGCTTCCAGCACAATCCGGTTTTTCCCGCTGGCCAAGGTCAGCTTATGGTTGAACTTGCCGTTCACGACTTTTATGGTAAAAGGCTTTCCGCCATTTAAGGAAACGCTGATCGTAGAATCCTGTAGAGCCTCGTTAACACGACCGGAGAGCACGTAGTTCCGGTTGTTTTGCGGTTTGCCTTTGTCCTCGACCGTGATGACCGGTGCCGCCGTATCCGGGCTGCCGGCGATATCACCAAGAACAATGCCGAGGCCGTTGGTCGCCAAATATACGCGGCCATAAACTCTTGGGTCTCCGGTGATGGCCGTATTGGCTGAACCAAACTGATGCTGGTCATCGTTGATCCGAGTCCAGGTCTTGCCTGCGTCATCGGAGCGGTAAATGCCGTCCACATTATTGATGGTGGCATGGGCATACAGCGCCATGTATTTCTGGCCGGGAGCGGCTTTGCCGAAACCGATGTCCGCCGCTTCCTGAATCTGTACCAGCTTCGTAAACGTCCGTCCCGAATCCGTGGAATGCCATAATCCAAAAAGGCTGTCCTGGTTCTTGTTATCCGCGGCAGCGGCCACCCAGATGTCTCCTTCGACGCCAGGTACGGCTTTGAAGTTACTTGTCAGGTTGGTCGGCAGGCCCGCGGCTGCCTTGACGAAGGAGGCGCCTCCGTCCTGGCTGACATAGAACGTGCCGTCCGCAATCGCGTAAAACTTATTCGGATTCACCCGGTCCGAGGCTACTCTCGCGCCGCTTGGAACCCCGGACGAGGCCGTCCACGTGGCGCCCAGGTCGCGCGAATAGCTCACCGGCTTCGGAGCGGCCGAGTTGGACGGGCTCCAGACCATGGAAGAGCCGTCTGCACCGACCGCGACATAGCCGCCCTGCGTGGCATCGTCGGATGCCGATGTCCAGGCGTTGGCCGCCGGCTTCCATGTCTTGCCGTTATCCGTGGACACGCCCATTCTCGGGTTCGCCCCGTCACTGTTGCCGACGCGGACGACGATGTCCGGGTTCAGTTCGGCATAGTCGATATCCGTGCTTGTCCCGATATACGGATTCGTAATCATGGACGGGGCCTTGGTCAGATCCTCGTGGCGGAAGCCGCCGATGTCCCCCATAGCGCTCAGCAGATGGGATCCGCTCGGCGGGCTGATCAAGCCGAGAACCGCCGTCTCTTCGATCCCGTCGGCCATGACGGAGATATTGACGTTTTCTCCTTTGTCCAAGGCAGTTACGTTCTCCGACCCGTACAGCGTCGCGCCCGTACCGTACATGATCCGGTCCGGGTTGAACGGATCGATCTCCAGGTCGCCGATCATCCAGCCGAGCTTTGGATTCTGTTCGGGCAGATTCTTTTTCTCGCCCCAATCCAGCCACGGGGACAGAGAGTAGTCAATGATGTAGTTGTTCGTTCTTACCGGATCTTTGGCGTAATCCAGCGTCCAGAACGGCTTCCACGTCTTGCCGCCGTCCGTGCTCCGGTAGATGAATTCATCCGGCCACCATTTGTTCATCGTGGCGACCATGATCGTATCCGGGTGCTGCGCATCGACGGCAAGGCCGCCGTACGGGCTGTCCGTAGAACCCGCACCGGTCGGGCTGATATCGGTCCACTGTCCGGTTAACGTATCGTATTTCCACACCGAGCCTTCACCGCCGTTATACGGGCCCACTTCCTTGGTGTACGTCACGTAGAGGCTGCCGTTCTTCGAAAGCACGCCATGGTGCGGGAGGAATCCTTGGTCAGGCTGTCCCGGCACCGGCTCCCAGGTTTGACCGCCGTCGGTGCTCCGATAGATGCTGTGCTCGGTATCGGCGACTCCCACGTAAATGGTCTGGGTTGTTTTCCCTTGGCTTCCCGTCGACGGGTCAAACGTCACCCACACGACGCCGACGAGATCGTTGTATGGGTCCTTCACGTTGCCGGCTGCAGTGAAGCTGTCGACCTTTTTCCAGGTGACCCCATAATCGGTGCTGCGCCACAGCCCGTTGCCGCTACGGGTACCCATGTAGAGGATACGGTTATTGTTCGGATCGATCGCCAGCCGCTCGCCCATCGACCGTCCCGGCATATTGCCCCCGAGTTTAAAAGGAAGCTCCGTGCGCTGCCACGTGTCCCCTTTATCCGTAGAGCGGAGCAGCACGCCGTTCATGTCGGTCCAATCGTTGGTATAGGTTCCGGCCGCTACGTACAAACGGTTCGTTTCCACCGGATCCGTCGCCAGGGTGTCCACGCCAAGCATGTTCCATTCTTTTGCACTGACAAAATCCAGCAGCTGCTTCCATGTCTTCGTGGCCGGGTCCCAGCGGTAGGCCCCTCCGATATCCGTCCGTGCGTAGATCAGATCCTTTTCGCTCGGGTTGTAGACAATCCCCGGAACAAAACCTCCGCCGACAACCTTGACCCGGTCCCAGCTGTACGTTTGGACAGGTGCCTTGGGTCCTTTCCCATTGTTCTCCTTGTCAGCGGACACCGGGCCCACCGCACCGGCCAGCGGCAGCGCGATGGAAGCGGCGAGAACCAAGCTTAACGTCTTCTTGAACATCATTGCCCTCCTCAATCATAAAATGGTCTGGTTACTCGAAAGCGTTTTCGATGAAATCGATGATGACTGACATGCGGATTGCTGCAGCCGCAGCACTTTATGTAAGCGGTTACCAATGATGAGTAAATTTATTGTACGGGCAAAGAATCCCATAATAATACCCCAATAATTGGATTGTTTTTCATATAAAAATTAGACATGCGCAATAAAAACAGCCCCTGGAATCAATAATCCAGGAGCTGTGATTTGCCGGGCCGAAGATCGGCAAGTTAATGCCAATTCCGTTATCAGCCCTTTGTTTTGCTGGAGACGTCAGCTTTGACGGCTTCCGCCTTTTTCAGCAGTTTATAGTCACCGGATTTGCCCGGCGCGTCTTTCGGCGAGTCCTTTAGCACTTGATAAATGCTGCCCTGATCGCTCACCAGCTGGTTTTTGGTGTATTTCTCTGCTTTGCTCTCATCGAATGCTGTCACAAACATAAAGCCTGTTTCGGAGGAAAGCACGCTTTTGGAAGCCTGGTCCCCTTTCAGCACGGACAAGACGTACACCAGGTAGCTGGCCTTCGTGTCCAGCTCCTGACCGTAAATATCTTTGTCGCCCGCCTGGAAAGCCGTCTCGTAAGAACCCTTGTTGGCCTTATCGACTTTCTTGAAGCTGTCCGGTACCTCCTTGGTGGATTTCGCCGTCATGAACGTGGTCGAACCAACCGGCACGGCGAACACCTTGTAATAATCGATGATGCTTTCATCCGCCGCTTTCGCAAAGGTAACTTTCACCTCTTCATCCTTTAGATCCGAGGCTGTGACGCGAGTCACCAGGGTCGGGTTGGACTGCAGTTTGATTTCATCGGAAGGTTTCGACAGGACGCTTCCCTTACCGGACTCGGTCATCATGGACAAGACCAGCACCTTATAAGATTTCCCGTTCTCAATCAGTTTACCGTCGATGTCTCTCGCATCCGGACTGAGCGTTTGTTTAAAGTTATTTCCTTTCACAGCCTTCGTATAATTCCGGATCCCTGCTGCTGCTTCCGCCTTAAGTCCGTCTGCTTTATCGGCAGGCACGACCAAAACGCGGTATCCGTAAACATCGCTCTCATCCGCCGCTTTGGTAAAGGAAACCTCCAGGTCACTGCCGTTGTTGTTGTCCCCTACGTCCGACACGCTGACATCCGTTGCCGGACTTGCTGACTTCGTGGACAGTGTGATCGACGCGGACGGTTCGGACAGGGCGTTGGTGCCGTTTGACCCTACGGACAGAACGAACACCTTATAGCTGACGTCATTTTTGATGGCATTATTATCGACGTCGCGGGCTCCAGATTTCAGCTCGCCGCTTAAATCGGATCCCGTTTTATCTACGGGGGTATAAGCAGAGCTAGACACTTTTTCCGCATCGGAAAGGCCGAAGAAACGGGCCGAGTCCGCCTCGACAACGAGAATCCGGTAACCTTTAATGTTGCTTTCGTCCTTGGCACGGTTAAAAGTCACTTGCAGATCGCGGCCATCGCCGTTATCGGCGATATCCGCCACCTTCACATTCGTTGCCGGGTCGACCTTCACATTGCCCGATAGCGTGATGGATGGCGAATACGAGGAGAGCGCGTTCGTTCCGGCGTAGCTGCCCGTTCCTACCGACAAAATAAATACCCGATAGGAGATGCCGTTCCGGATGGCGTCCCCATCCACATCCCTCGCACCAGAAGCGAGAGCCTTGCTGACGTTGGCACCATTCGGCGTGATTGCCGTGTAGTTCGAGCTGCGCACCGCACTGGCGTCATTCAGGTCAAAACGTCCAGCATCCCCGTTTTTCACGACAAGAATCCGGTATTGGCCGATATATCTTTCGTCGTCGGCACGTTTAAAGTTCACAAGCAGATCCCGGCCGTCGCCGTAGTCCGAAACGTCGGATACGCTCACGTTGCTTGCCGGTCCTACGTAGCCGTTGGTACCCAGCGTAATCGCCGGGGAATAGGAAGACAGCGCGTTGCTGCCGTAGTAGCCGCCGGAACCGATCGACAGAACGAACACCCGGTAGCTGGTGCCGTTGCGGATATAGTCGCCGTCCACGTCCCTTGCTCCGGAAGACAGCACCTTCGTGATATTATATCCGGTTTTGTCTACCGTCGTGTAATTCGAGCTGGACACCGAGTTCGCCCAGGACAGATTGAAGCTTCCTGCCTGGTTCGACTTCACGACCATGATCCGGTAGCTGGAAATACGGCTCTCGTCGGATGCCCGGTTAAAGGTAACCCGCAGATCGCGGCCATCGCCGTAATCGCTAATGTCGCTGACATTCACATTGCTTGCAGCATCGACGTTACCATTGCCATAGAGCACGATGGAAGAAGACGCCGAGGACAGCGCATTGCTGCCGGAATAGCTTCCCGTTCCCACGGCCATGACGAACACGCGGTATACAACGCCGTTCGCGATCAGCGATCCGTCGACGTCACGCGCTCCGGAAGACAGCACTTGGCTGATGTTATAACCAGTTTTGCCCACCTGCGTGTAATAAGCGCTCGGAACATTGTTCGCTGCCGAGAGGCTAAAGCTGCCTGCCTTGCTGTCCTTCACGACGAAAATCCGGTAAGAACCGATGCGGGATTCGTCGGACACCTTATTGAAGTTCACGCGCAAATCCCGGCCGTCGCCATAATTGCTGATGTCATCCACGCGGGTAATGACGGGTGCAGATACCGCATTGGCCGCCAGCGTAATGGACGATGAAGCGGCAGACAGCTGCGACGTGTAGCTGCCGGTATTGCTGACGGACATCACAAACACCGTGTAAGGAACCCCATTCCGGATCAGCTCGCCGGAGGTATCCCTTGCCGAAGAAGAAAGATTGCCGGACAAGGTCGTTCCAGCCTTGTTCACCACCGTGAAGTTTGAGGACGACACCTTGTTCGCAGCCGCCAGGTCAAAGCTGTTCTTATCCTTGGTTTTGACCACATAGATGCGGTAATTTGTAATATTGCTCTCGGTTTGGGCCTTGGTAAAGCTGACGGACAGGTCCCGGCCGTCCCCGTAGTCGCTCGCATCGGATACTTTGAGGTTGGAAACCGCTCCAACGGATGGAAGGGTCGGAGCCTGAGACAGCGTGATTGTCTGGGATACGCCGGACAGAGCACTGTTCCCGCGTTTGCCCACGGTCAGAACAAACGCCGCGTAGGACTGCCCCGACCGGAGCAAATCGCCGTTCACGTCGCGGGTCTGGGACGACAAAGTAATCGACACGTCATCCCCATCCGGGCGGATCGAAGTGTAGCTGCTGGTCGAAAGTGCCTGGGCGAGATTGAAATTGTACGCATTTCCCGATTTGACCATCAGCACCCGATATTCGCTTACGCCGGACTCCGGCGAAACCTTCGGGAAGCTGACCTCCACATCGCGTCCGTCGCCGTTTTTGGAAATGACCCGGGCCGAAACATAGGCCACGGCATTAACCGGTCCGCCGGATGTCGTGATCGTTACCGTCTTGTTAGAAGCATTCCAGTCGACCTTTTCACCCAGCGCCTCGCTGACGAACCGGACAGGCACCATCGTGCTGCCCTTGTAGATCTGGCCGGGTACATCCAGGGTCAATGTCCGGTTGTTGACGATCGCAGACTTAGAGCCGATCTTCAGTACAATCGTCGTTTGATCCCGTTTCGCGGTGACGGTTTTCGTCTTCCCGTTCCAGTCGATCGTGGCGTCGAGCGCCTCAAAAATGGCTCGCATCGGGAGCATGGCCCTGCCTTTCACCATAATGGGAGCCTGAGGGGAGTACAGCTTCTGGCCGTCAATATAAATCGAGATTTGACTGGCTGCGGCTGCTGCCTGCCCCTGATTGGCGCCGAGGGCGACCGAGAAGATCATCACGGCGGCCAAAAGCGTTAACCAAATTTTTTTCACAAACGCGCCTCCTTTTGCTTTTCCTAATATAGAAATTATTGACTGTGTAATATCTGACGGAGGAAGACAGCAAAAAGTTATCTGCTCCGGAAAAATATTTTTTCGGCAGGGCTGAGCTCCGGTATTTGCATGCGCGTCTGGCTAAGCCGTTGTCTCATCAGTGGTCTTTAGCTTAACGAAATGCCTTTCCGGTATGAAAAAGGGCTCCCGGCCGACGATGTCTGAGGGATTGTATCCCAAACTGGCGATCTCGCATGCGGAGATGCCAACGTTCCACTTGGCGCGGAACCGCTCGGCATTGTCCAGCATCGCGATCCGGTGGCCGATCGGACTGCGTCCAAACGTGCCCTGGCCTTCATGATGGATATAGACGTCCTCGGCGACCCACAGCCGCTTGCCGCTGATGCGGGCCCTGATCGAGAAATCGTCATCCTCGTAATTTCCGGGATAAAAGCGCTCGTCAAAGCCGCCAATCCTCTCCAGCAGCCTGCGGTGAAACAGCATGCAGAAGCCGATCAGCCTGTGCGCGTAAAAGCCTTGTCCTGCAAGTTTCTTTTGCCGATACAGCGCGTAGTCGTCCAGCTCTTCAAGCGAAGGCCATGCGCCTTCCGCCGCTCTTTGAATGGGGGCGACATGGTTGGAGACCGGCCCGACGACCCCGATATCGGGGTCGCGGTTCAACGCCTCGTACAGCCGCGTCAGCCAATGCGGTCCAACGACCGTATCGTTGTTCAGCAGCAGGATATGATCGCCGGAAGCCGCAGCCATCCCTTGGTTTGCACCTGCAGCAAAGCCCTGGTTTTCCGTGTTCGCGATGAGTTTCACGCCAGGAATTCCAGCCCAGAAATCCACCGTCCCATCGGTCGATCCGTTATCCACTGCGATCCACTCCATCGGTTCGGTATGGCGGCTGACGCTTTCGACGCAGCGTCGGGT
Organism: Claviceps quebecensis; assembly: GCA_004016085.1. Lineage (NCBI taxonomy): Eukaryota > Fungi > Ascomycota > Sordariomycetes > Hypocreales > Clavicipitaceae > Claviceps > Claviceps quebecensis. The sequence goes on from QEQW01000013.1 coordinate 88,267, forward strand.
CATCTCCAGTCCGTTAAGGGTTAGCATGACCAGGCTCGTTAACGGCATATATCTCCCTCTTTCCGAATCTAAAGGTCTGCCCTGCTTGATTACAAGCCGGACGTATTCAAAATATAAGGCAGTACATCGGCTGACGGCGCATCAGCCTCCAGAATTATCCCCAGCCCGTTGCTGGAATGCAGCCGATAGAGGTGCAGATCATAGGTAGAACCCTCGATAAAGTCCTCCACCGCAGTCAATACTCCATTGCATTCCCCATGCTCATAAAGTGCATTACTGACCATATGGTTGAACCCGCCCAGAGGAAGCAGTTCGGACCGTCCCGGTTCTATCCCCCGTGTGGCGAACGGCTTGCGGAATTCCTCCGGAATGGATTCGGGAAAATAGTACATGTCACGGCGGCCGTAAGGCCATTCCGTATCGTGCAGGATGACGACAGGAAATTGACCCGTACGTGCAGCCATCTGTTCAACTAGCTTCAGCTCGTGGAAAACCGTGTACCAGTTATGGTCGCCGTCAATCAGGATCATATCGTACTGCCTGATCGCCGGGAGAGCCTCCAGACTGAGCTCCCGGATCATTTGGAAGGATGAGCCATAATATTCCGCTAACAGCTCCGTATCCATCTGGGGCACGGGATCAATGGCGATGCAGCGGGCGCCGACATGCTTGCAGTAGTCGAGCAGTTTATACGTGACCTGCCCCCTTAAAGAACCGATCTCTACAATGGTGCGAGGACGAGTGGCGATGATCAGCGGTTTGATGACCTTTTCCCAAAAACGGTGCATGACGTTTGCTCCTTACTTGTTCAAATTGAGTCTCTGACCCTGTAAATAAAGGATGATCTACCCAATGCTGACCCCAGCGCTGCAGTATCCAGCAACGGTGTTGAGCAGACTGATCCCGGTGGCCGTCGTCGAAAAGACCATGAGCAGACGCGTTTGCGATGTCACTGGAATGGACAGTCCGCAAAGGTTCCCCGATGAAATGGTTCCAAGCGCCAGGGTTCCGGTCAATGATGGGGCCAAGGTTACCGTAGCGCCCGGTATCGCCGTAAACGTATTGTTCGGGGTAGGCGAACTGAACAAAGTAGCTGTAATGGTCAATGTTGTTCCCAGCAGGTTCAAGGCGGCCGTCGTGCTGAAATAAGCGGAGATGGACGTAATCGTCCCTGGCCTCGGCATAGAAAATAGAAAAGGCAAAGTTCAACAACGTTCCGGCGGCCCCCGTCAAATCGATCGAAGTCCCCCCAACAAGGGCCGTCGTCCCTGAGTTGCCGAATCCAACGAGCCCCACGTTTCCCGCCAGCCCGCCTACGATTGTCGTTAAGCTAAGTGGCAGCCCCGAGGCATAAGGAACCACTCCACCTGCTCCTGTGGCGCCTGTGACTCCTGTCGCTCCCGTGACTCCTGTTGCACCCGTAGGACCCGTGGCACCCGTGGATCCGGTGGCACCTGTAGCGCCTGTTGCACCTGTCGCACCCGTGGCACCTGTCGCTCCTGTTTCGCCCGTCGCTCCCGTAGCGCCTGTTGCTCCTGTGGCGCCTGTTGCTCCTGTTGCTCCCGTTGCTCCTGTTGCTCCTGTGGCTCCTGTTGCTCCTGTCGCCCCCGTGGCGCCTGTGGCACCTGTAGCACCCGTCGCTCCTGTGGCGCCTGTCGAACCAGTTGCCCCTGTGGCACCCGTTGCTCCCGTGGAACCTGTCGCACCTGTTGCACCTGTCGCTCCCGTGGCACCTGTGGCGCCAGTTGCCCCTATATCACCCGTTGCTCCTGTGGCGCCCGTTGCTCCCGTGTCGCCTGGTGCACCCGTAGCTCCCGTAGCTCCCGTGGCACCTGTTGCTCCCGTAGCTCCTGTAGCACCCGTGGCACCTGTCGCTCCTGTTGCCCCCGTAGCGCCTGTCGCTCCTGTATCGCCTGTGGCACCTGTCGCCCCTGTAGCACCCGTTGCTCCGGTGGCTCCGGTGGCTCCTGTTGCACCCGTGGCGCCCGTTGCTCCTGTTGCTCCTGTCGCACCAGTTGCGCCTGTAGCGCCCGTTGCTCCTGTAGCGCCTGTAGCACCTGTTGCTCCCGTGGCACCTGTAGCGCCTGTCGCTCCCGCGGCTCCTGTTGCACCCGTGGCACCTGTTGCTCCCGCAGCACCCGTTGCACCTGTTGCTCCTGTCGCTCCCGTTGCGCCCGTTGCTCCCGTGGCACCTGTTGCACCTGTTGCACCTGTGGCACCCGTGGCGCCTGTCGCTCCCGTGTCGCCCGTTGCTCCGGTGGCTCCTGTCGCACCAGTTGCACCCGTCGCTCCCGTTGCTCCTGTAGCGCCGATATCGCCCGTGGCTCCCGTTGCACCCATGTCGCCCGTTGCACCTGTGGCTCCTGTTGCACCCGTCGCTCCTATGTCGCCCGTGGCGCCTGTTGCTCCGGTGGCTCCGGTGGCTCCTGTTGCACCCGTGGCGCCCGTTGCTCCCGTTGCACCCGGGTCACCCGGCACACCGGCAGGACCTGCTGGGCCCTGTATCCCCTGAACTCCCAGGGGACCCGGCATTCCCGGCGGCCCCGTCGGTCCCGCCGGCCCACCAGCAGCGATCCGCGGCAGCAGAGCAGCAAGCGAACGCTCAATCCGTCTGATCGCATCGACCAGCAAATCCTTGTTAGAGGCTCTGACCCGAAGCAAAAGTACGAACGACAGCATTTCCCCGAGCAGCTGCTGGAGTTTGATGACCAGACCCATGACCGATAGAGGATGGGCCTCCGACATCATAATCGTCAGCTCAAGGATGGCCTGAAGTTGGGCCTTTTCCCTGGGTTTCAGCCCGCTAAGATCGTTGATGAAGCAGAGCAGTTCCTTCAGCACGCCGTTCAGTCCCGCAGCCGAGGCCGGAGATCCCGAATAAACAACCGGGGGGATTTTCAGCAGCATCCGCTTCAGCAGAACATGCAGCTCCTCAGACTCATGTACCGTGATCAGGATGATGCCGGAAATGTCCTTGTCCTTATTCCTTTTTCCGTCACCGCAATCCATGTTTTCATCTTTGCCCATGATGACCCCCCCTGAAATGCGGCTGCGGAACCCGCCGAACTCGCCGTTCGGAATGGTCCGGTTGGTATGTCCGCCTACCGATGCACATAACCTTTGAATAAGCGGCCAGATTTCAGTGGAAGCCCGCCGCACGACACACGGTATTGATACATACTTATTACGCATGGCGGCAGCTCATCACTTTTCCGAGGAAGCAATCCCTGTGGAGTCTAGGAGGAACCCTGATTGTGATAACCATCAGCCTGTGCATGATCGTAAAAAACGAAGAACACACGCTGGAAAGGTGCCTGTCCTCGGTATCCCGCGCAGTGGATCAGATCATTATCGTGGATACCGGATCGACGGATGGAACAAGGGAGACCGCACGAAAATTCACCGATGACATTCACTTCTTCGACTGGATTGACGATTTTAGCGCGGCCCGGAATTTTTCTTTCAGTCTCGCCACCTGCGAGTACATTCTGTGGTTGGACGCCGACGATATCCTGCTCGAGGAAGATCAGATGAAGCTGATCCGGCTCAAGGAGTCTCTCGATCCAAGGACCGACTCGGTCACGATGCTGTACCATCTCAGTTCCGACCCGTACGGGAACGTTACCGCCCAGCTGCGCCGCAACCGTTTGGTCAAGCGTTCACGGGGATTCCGCTGGACCGGTACGGTTCATGAATATCTGGAGGTCAGCGGACGGATTGTGGACAGCGATATTGCCGTTACTCACCGGGGTGACGATCGAAACTGCGACCGCAACCTCAACATCTACCTGCGCAAATTGTCTCAAAAAGCCGAATTTACTCCCCGGGACACGTATTATTTTGCTAATGAGCTGATGGACCACCATTTATATGAAATGGCTGTGTTCTACTATGAGAAGTTTCTGGACGAAGGCTGCGGGTGGGTGGAGGATAATATTGCGGCATGCGGCAAATTGGCCGATTGTTACCATGCGCTTGGAATTCGGTCCAAGGAACTGCTCTACACATTGAAATCGCTGGAATACGACAGGCCCCGCCCCGAGTTTTGCTGCAGGCTCGGCTTTCATTTTATGGAACAAACGGATTGGGCAACTGCCATTTTCTGGTATAGTCAAGCCCTGGAATGGACGGCCCCGATGAGCCATTTGGGGATATCCAACCCCTCCTATGCCACATGGCTCCCGCGTCTGCAGCTGTGCGTCTGTTACGACAAGCTTGGCCAGTATGAAACGGCTTATGAACATAACGAAGCCGCCAGGCGTTTTCAGCCGGACCATCCTTCCATCCTTCGTAACAAGACGTATTTGGAGGCCCGTTTAGAAAGGAATGGCATCCCCCTTCCCCCTAGACAGTCGATAAGCGACGACTAACCCAGTGCAGCCCAAAAGGTGCCCTCAGGCGAGGGTACCTTTTCCTTGTTTTAACCGAGCCTAGGGATCAATCATTCTGATTCGAATTCTATGCCCCCACTTCCCGTCTAGAACCTGAGCGGCCTGAATCCCGCTGCGGTTTACGTGTATAATGATACTGAATTACCGATTATAGGAACACGAGTACTGCTTTCATAAGGAGAATTCGAATATGTATAAAATATTGATCGTCGAGGACGATCCGAAGATCGCCGGTCTGCTTCAGTCCCATATCCAAAAATACGGAGACGAGGCCATCGTGATTCACGATTTCGACCGCGTGCTGGATGAGTTTACGGCGGCCGCCCCCCATATTGTGCTGCTGGATGTCAACCTGCCGAGCTTCGACGGCTACTACTGGTGCCGGCAGATCCGTCAGGTATCGACCTGCCCGATCATATTTATTTCGGCCCGCAACGAAAAGATGGACCAGGTCATGGCCCTGGAGAACGGCGGCGACGACTATATCACCAAGCCGTTTCACTACGAAATCGTGATGGCCAAAATCCGCAGCCAGCTCCGGCGGGTCTACGGGGATTACGCTGCCGGCGGCGAGCGTACAGTCGAACAAGCCGGGCTTGTCCTGTATCCCGAACGGATGGAGCTGAAGCTGGGGGACAAGCGGATCTCCCTGACCCGGAAGGAAACGATTCTGATCGAAACCCTGCTGGAACGCAGCCCGCGGCTGGTCTCCCGGGAGACGATCCTCGAGAAGCTGTGGGACGACACGTTCGTGGACGACAACACCTTGAGCGTGAATATTACCCGTGTCCGCAAAAGGCTGGCGGAGCTGGGCATCGGGGAGGCGCTGGAAACGGTGCGCGGCTCGGGCTACCGTCTCAATATGGCATGGAAGGATGAGGCATGACGTTGAAGCTCTTCATTCGTGATCATATTCCGCTGCTGATCTTCACGATGCTGGAGATGCTGGCCGTTGTGGCTGTGTTCTGGTTTGACGGATACGACCATCCGCTCACGGCGCTCTACGGCATTTTTCTCGGCCTGTTTATTTTCGCCGGATATCTCATCTTTCGTTTCTTCAGCCAGCGGCTGCTGTACATGCGCTTATCCCGTCCATTTGAAGCCTTGAACGAGTCGATCGCCGCAGGCGGTACCGCACCGGTGTCCCAAGCCTTCAACCACCTGCTGGAGACGCAGTACCGGCATTACCAGAACCTGCTTCAGACCTGGGAACGCAAGCAGCAGGAGCACCTGACCTTCATGAACCAGTGGGTGCATCAGATGAAGACGCCGGTATCCGTCATCGAAATGATTACGCAGGGCGAGGACGATGAACGTCTGCTCAGCATATCGGAGGAAACCGACCGCATCCGGCGCGGTCTGGAGATGGTGCTGTACGTGTCCCGGCTCGAAACTTTCGAGCAGGACTTCAGCGTGGAGCCCGTCGGGCTCAGGGAGGCCGTAAACGAGACGGTGCACGAGCTCAAGCGGTATTTTATCCGCAGTCATGTGTATCCGGAAGTTCAGGTGGACGACGGGGTTATGGTGCAAACCGATGCCAAATGGATGGGGTTCATGCTCGAGCAGCTGTTGGCCAACGCCATCAAATATGCCGCTGGCACCGGCAGCAAAATTACGGTTTCCGCCAGGACTGAAGACGACCGTTCCTTGACCCTGGAAATCCGGGACCGGGGCGTCGGCATTCCGAAGGCGGACCTCGGGCGGGTCTTCCGTCCCTTCTACACGGGCGAGAACGGCCGCAGGTTCAAGGAATCGACAGGTATGGGGCTGTATCTCGTAAAAGAGGTCGCGGACAAGCTGGGCCACGGCATTCGCATCGAATCGGCGCCCGGGGAAGGGACGGCGGTCCGCCTCCATTTTGAGCGCTCACAGGTACAGGTGCGGAATCGCTGATTCCGGCGCCTTTTTGCCGCGCGTCCGGACAAGCCAAGCCTGCAGGCGGTGACGCAAGCTTACATCCGTGTAAGATTGCTGAAAGGTCCATCCATAGGAGATTTGGGCTCCATCGCTTACACTGGACCTAGATGAACCCCGCAAAGCATCCCTTTACATCGATGCGCCATCACTGATTTTGCGGGAGCCCTAAAATTGAACGGACCGCAGGTTCCGCCGCTCTCCCGCGCGGGCAGGTGTCCGGGTTGAAGAGAAGGAGTGCTTCGAAATGACGGACATTTTATCCGCCAAAAATATAGGCAAAATTTATAAAGGCATGGTTTCCTACGAGGCTCTGTCCAATATCGATTTAACGATTCAGGAAGGTGAGTTTGTCGGCATCATGGGGCCGTCCGGCAGCGGAAAAACAACCCTGCTGAACATCGTATCGACTATCGACCGCCCGACCTCGGGCGAAATCCGCATTGGCGGGGAGGACCCGTACCGCCTAACCCAGGATCAGCTGGCACTGTTCCGCCGCAGGGAGCTGGGCTTTGTCTTTCAGTCGTTCAATCTGCTTCATACGCTGACGGTGAAGGAGAACATTATACTGCCGTTAACGCTGGATGGCGTCGGCGTGCAGGAAATGAACGAGCGGGTCGCCGCTCTGGCCGAGAAACTTGGCATTACCCCGATCCTGGATAAACGGACCTACGAGATATCTGGGGGACAGGCCCAGCGAACCGCGATCGCGAGGGCGCTGATCCACCGGCCCAAGCTGCTGCTGGCCGACGAGCCGACAGGCAACCTGGACTCTAAGGCGGCGCGCGACGTGATGGAAATTCTGGAGAAGCGCAATCAGGAGGACGGGGCCACGATGCTGCTCGTCACCCACGATCCGGTGGCGGCAAGCTACTGTCACCGCGTCATTTTTATCAAAGACGGCCAGCTGTACAACGAAATCCATGACGGGGATAACCGCGCGGCGTTCTACCAAAAGATCATCAACGTGCTGTCGCTGCTGGGAGGGAACGGACATGAATTTTCGCCAGTTCGCCTTTAATAACGTCTTCCGCAACAAGCGGGCGTACGTCGCCCATTTTCTGAGCAGTGCCTTTTCGGTCATGATTTTCTTCATCTATGCCCTGCTGCTCTTTCATCCCGATCTGAAGGGAAATATCGTGTCCTCCAGCGGAACGCTGAGCATGCTCGGCACGATGGGGCTGCGGGTGTCCCAATGTATCGTGTTCATTTTCTCGTTCTTTTTCCTGCTGTATTCGGCGTCTTCGTTTATCAAGCTGCGCAAAAAGGAATTCGGCATTCTGCTCCTGCTCGGCATGTCCCGCAAACAGCTGAACCGGATGCTTTTTATTGAAAATATCGCGATCGGCGCCGCCGCCATTATCGCCGGGATCATCGTCGGGGCCGTGTTTTCGAAGCTGATCCTGCTCATCTCCGCCTCGATGCTGGCGATCGTCGACGGGCTGCCCTTTTACCTGCCGGGAAAAGCCATACTGCTGACGGCCGGGGCGTACCTGCTTCTGTTCCTGCTGGTCGCTTCCTTCACGTCGGTGATGACCCGAAAGGGCACGCTCATCGAGCTGATCAAAGCGGAAGATAAGCCTAAGCCCGAGCCGAAGGCATCGGTCCTGCTGTCCGTTCTATCCGCCCTGCTTATCCTGCTCGGCTACACCTGCGTGTTTCTGTTCGCGCTCCGCCGGATGTTCTCATTCCCTCTGCTACTTGGCGGCGTGGCCTTGGTCATCGTCGGCACGTACTTCCTGTTCACCCAGCTCAGCGTGTACGTAATGAGAGCGATGAAGAAGCGGCCCCGTATCTTCCTGAAACGGACGAACCTGCTGACGATTTCCGAGCTGATCTACCGGTTGCGGGACAATGCCGTGATGTTCTTCATGGTTGCGGTCATTTCCGCTACCGCTTTTACCGGGATCGGAACCGCGCTGGCCATCGGCGACCCCGGGCTCGCCGCAATGAAGAATCCGTATGCGTTCACGTACGATTCTTACAATGAGTCAGACCATAAAAATTCGTTTGAGCAGAAGCATGTCCGCCTGATTGAAGATACACTGCGGAGGGAGGGGTTTGACTACCGCAAAGTATCTTATATCCCGACTTATTCGGATAACGGGTTCATGCTGATCAAGCTGGACGATTACAACCGTCTGGCGCAGGCCCTGGGTTACGAGCAGGAGACGCTTCGTGAAGGGGAGGCACTCGCAACACCCTCTACGGTCACGCAAACCGGGGAGTTCAAGCTGGACGGATTAACCCAGGACCGCCTGACCCTGACGAAGGAAGGCTCGGAAATAATCCTGCATCTGCTCAAAGCGCTGCCGCATATCGTCGTACCCAATACCACCAACGTGTATGTCGTGTCCGACGCAGACTATGCGAAGATGAACGCCGGTAATCTGCTCAAGACTGTCTCTGTGCAGTTTGTCGTCCCGGACTGGCATCACACGCTGCGTATCGCGCAGGAGCTCCGCGACACCATTAATCATGACGTCGATGAGTCGGGATATATGAATTACAACTTCCAGGCGCTCGTCATCGACTGGGTCGAGTCCCGGCAGTTAAACGGCCTGCTGCTGATCGTCAGCGGCCTCGTCGGGATCGTGTTCTTCACCTTTGCCGCCAGTTTCATCTACTTCCGGCTCTATGCCGACCTGGCCCGGGACGAAGAGCAGTACCGGATGATCTCCAAGGTGGGATTAAGCCGGAGGGAATTGGGGCGAACCGTCTCGAGACAGCTGCTGCTGATGTTCTTCCTGCCGATGCTGGTGGCGGTCATCCACAGCAGCGTCGCCTTTCTGGCCCTGCAGCAGCTGGTCGACTTCTCCGTCGCTTCGCATACGCTGGCCATCTTCGCCACGTTCCTGGCGATCCAGGTCGTTTATTATTGGATCACGCGCTGGCGCTATTTAAATCATTTACATCAGAAAATGATCTGAAGCGGGGTCAATCCCTAGGAAACAAGCCCTGGTGCGTGTAAGCGTGCCAGGGCTTCTATTATGTAGCCGGGGGAGCCACGGCTCGCTCAAAGCTGCTCCATTTCATTCTTGATATCCCGGCGCCGGTCTTCAATATATTCCCTGATGACATCCGGTTCCGTATCAAATATACTGACATCCCACTTATATTTAGGATCGTCATAGATGTCCTGGGCAATGGCTCTATGCATATTGTTAACCACAGGCATCAGGCGGGACACGGTAAAGGTAGATTCCAGCGCCCGCTCAAGGATTCGCTTATACTTCTTTCTGTTCGCCTTGTAAGCCAGCACTTTTCCAGTCAGCACGTTGTATCCCTTAATCCTGACCAGGTCGGATTTTACAGCTTTACCATAGCAGTTTCTGCCCCATGTGCCCTCATAATCCCAAGGGATCATTCCATACTTACTGCGTTTGCCGTATTCGAATATCGTATAGTTCTGGAGGAACCCGTCGTAATTTCCCGTCAGCACCGCCCCGCATAACCAGCGTAAATAATTGTCCATATCCAGTCGCTGCCGAAGATAATCGCTTAGCTCGGTCCCTTTTTTCCGGTTAATGCTTCGGATGAAGTCCCTGAGGCGGTTCCTGTCCGTTTCGCCGCCTTTAATGAAAGCGTATCCTGACAGCAATCTGCTCGACTTCGCATTTTTCTCAGGCATGGCAAAGTCAGCATTATCATTGACCGCATAGATGATGCTTCGTGCATGGAGCCCCCTTTTGCGAAAAAAAGCGGACTTCACCGCCTCGATTCTTAAATACACCCCTTCCTTCTTTCCATTCATATAAAGCACGCAGTGTTTCGTCGAGGGGCTGGGGACGCCAAGCACATTAAAATAATGAAATGAAAGGGCGTTTCTCATCAGGGACGGATCATCGTGTTCCGCGTTAAAGTGGTACGTCGCCGTGGCCGTCCGAATCTCATAGGATTTTTTCGGATATTCACGGGTATGGCCCCCGCGGTAACGAATACGAATCGGAGTCCTCCGGCCATCCATACTCATCGTTCCACTGACAAACGAATCGGACCATATGTTGCTCTCCAGCTTTTTCATCGCCGAATCCTTTAACTCGATCCGGTATACAGGCAGACCCATGCCGTAACCGCCCTTCTAGATTGAATTGCCTGATCTACGGCCTGCCCGGCCCACTGGGGCTGAACACGGCGTGATCATTTGCCCTATTTAGGCTTTGTTCAACCTATGCGGCGCCGGCAGTTCACGTAAGGGCTGACGCCTTTCTAGTGTAAAAACTATTCGGCAGACATAGAAAGATAGACTCCGGTTTGATTTTGGATAATCTAGTATTTTCGGCTAGTCCCCTTTTTTCCAAGACACATATAAATAGATTACAGATAGACTCGAAGGACAAATAAAGCCCTTCATGAGACTATCCAAACTATCTTGGAAGGGGTAATTGGTATGTCGTTAGCAGGTTTCAACACAATGAACTCCATTGGCAGTGAGGTGAAAATCAATCGCGGCGGACCCGACTCCATTGTGGGCGTTCTGGTGGGTTCGCAAACCGGCTACCTGGCCGTGGCGACCAAGGACGGAAAGCTGGTCTATGTCAACACATCCCATATTAAAAGCATCAGCAGTACAGGGAAATCCGGCGGGGTAAGAGCCTTGACGGCGAACCCGATCATGGCAGGCAGCTTTGCTGGATTGCTGCAAGCCCTCCGCTACCAACGCGTACAAATCAATCGCGGCGGCCCTGAAAAAATCGAAGGCGTTGTAGCCGATGCCAACCAATCCACATTGACGCTGGTATCCAAAGGCGAAGAAGTCATCAACATTCCGGTATTCCATGTGAAATCCATTACGGTGGGTGGAAGCGGAAGCTCCAACAGCAGCGGCGGAAACAAAAACAGCAGTGGTGGAAACAAAAACAGCAGCGGTGGAAACAAAAACAAATCTAAAGGCAACCAATCTGGAGGGAACCAAAATCGAGGCAACCAAACTCGGGGTAACCAAACCAGAGGCAACCAAAATCGAGGTAACCAAACTCGGGGCAACCAAACTCGCGGCAACCAAACCAGAGGCAACCAAACTCGAGGCAACCAAACTCGTGGCAACCAAACTCGCGGCAACCAAACCAGAGGCAATATGACAAGAGGTGCCATGAGTTGGGCCAATAGATCCTGGCGAATGACCAAAACCACCAAAAGCCGTACAGCACGCAAGCGTAAAATGAGCAAATAAGCCATGACTGCATCCAATAAAATAGACCCTTCACGTTGAATCCAATCCACAAAGGGGGGAATAAACCATGTATGTATTTATTGCAGTTTTAATTGCCGGAATCCCGTTGTACTGGATGATTCGTCCAGGAAAAGCTACACGGACCGCAGATCCAGTCATTCAGCCAGTACCCAGTGTTCTCCCCCTGGGAGGTGAGTCCAAGTAAATGCCTGACTACCAAATGTGGCTAACAGTCGGCGTATTTGCCATCACCGTCATTTTCTTGATGTGGCGTCCCCGCGGAATCAACGAATCCATTTCAACCACCGCCGGAGCATTTATTCTGCTCGCCGCCGGGGTCGTCCCTTTAACGGACCTGATCACCATTTTCAACATCGTTTCCGGAGCCGCTGTGACGATTCTGTCTACAATCGTGATGTCCCTGGTGCTGGACAGCGTCGGTGTTTTTCGCTGGGTTGCTCTCAACCTGATTGAACGGGTAAACGGTTCCGGCCGAAAACTGTTCTGGTACGTGATCCTGCTCTGCTTCCTAATGACGATTTTCTTTAATAACGATGGCAGTATCCTGATCACAACGCCCATCATTATTCAAATCTGCTCGATGCTGAAATTAAAGCCGCATCAAAAAATACCGTATCTCCTGTCCGGCGCACTCATCGCAACGGCATCCAGCGCACCGATCGGCGTGAGCAACCTCGCGAATCTCATTGCGCTTAATATCGTTGGCCTGGACCTGAACAGCTATACCCTAATTATGTTCGTCCCCTCCATGATCGGGATCGCAACGATCGCCATGCTGCTCTACCTTTATTTCCGCAAACAGATACCCGTTACCATCTCCCGTAACGCCGCCCGTGATTATTCATTAGTTAACATCCACCCGCTTCAACAGCCAACCGAATCCAGAACCCAAATCGACTGGTGGCTGTTTCGTGTCAGCATCTGCATCGTAGTCCTGTTCCGGGCAGGTTTTTTTCTAGCGGCAAGCTTGGGTATACCGCTCGAATATGTCGCAATCACCGGGGCTGCCCTCATCGTCTTCGTCCGCTGGTACCGGACCAAAACAGGGATCAAGGACATCGTCACGAAGACGCCCTGGCATATCCTGCTGTTCGCCTTCAGCATCTATATTATCGTCAAAAGCCTGGATAACGCCGGGTTAACCGCCGCTTTAATCAACGGATTACAACCTTTTGCCGGCATGGGTGAAGCCAGTCTGATCGCCGCATTCGGACTTTTGTTGACCCTGTTGTCCAATATCGTGAATAACCTGCCGTCCGTCATGATCGGAACCTTAGCGGTGCTCGGCATGGGACTTGATCCGCAGCATGTCCATCTCGCTTATATGGCAACGATTATCGGAAGCGACATCGGTTCATTGTTGACGCCCGTCGGAACCCTCGCTACCTTGATATGGATGTTCATGTTAAGAAGCAGCAAAATTCATATCACATGGAAGCAGTATATGCGCGTTACGTTCATTGTGATACCTGTCGGTCTAATCGTCAGCCTCGCTAGCCTTTATATCTGGACCCAATATGTCATATGAAAGGAGGCAAGCTATGGAGTCCATCCGTTCTCTACTTGGAAAAACAATAGAATTAAAGATCTCGGGCTATAAAATCCCGATCATCGGTGAACTCATTGATGTCGGCAGTGATATTTTGGTCCTCTACTCGGAAAACAAATATATTTACACTCCGGTACACCATCTTCAGCACATGAAAGTCATTGAGGAGACCGAGGATTCGTCTCATGCCAACAAAGAGCCCGTTCTTGACCATGCCCATATTTCTTTTCGCAAGATGCTGATGAATGCAAGAGGCATATTTACGGAAATCCATCTTGGCGGTGCGAGCTCGATTCATGGGTATGTAACCAGCATTATGAATGATTATTTCCTTTTCTACTCGCCTGTTCACCATACCGTCTATATCCCGCTGCATCACGTGAAATATTTGTCCCCGTACCCTCCGAATATGACCCCCTATGATTTGAGCGATTCGCATTTTCCCGTGCAGCCGGGAACACCGGCCCTATCGCGGAACTTGGAACAGCAGCTTGAAAAATTCCAGAATGGTCTGGTCGTGTTCGATTTGGGTGAATCTCCCCTCAAAGCCGGGCTCCTCAAAAAAGTAGACAGTCATATTATAGAGCTGATCGAGGCGGGAGGCCAAACCATCCTTCTTCACACGGATCATATCAAATCCATTCATCTCCCCTAACGAAAAACAGCCAATGCAGAGCATGCTCTGATTGGCTGTTTTTGCATAACAGGCCGGAATCCGGGAGAGGGGCCGTTTCCGGTTCTAAGGGGGGCTTCGCGGCAGAGCTGTGGGGAAGCGGAATCTAGGAGCCAGGAGCAGGGAACCTGCGTGGGGAGAATGGCGTTGTTTGGTTAACTGGGTGACCGGCTCATCGTCTCACTTTCCGATCTGCGCATATTTTAACCGAAGCACAGGCCTTTGGCGATTAACGAAAGTTAACGGATCGGCTTTTTTTCTATATAATGAGAGAAAAAGTACGGAAAAGGCATCCATTTGTCGGAAATTTGGAGGATACAATGATCACGCGGACCGATGCAATCATCTTAAAAACAAAAATCACCCTGCCCTTTCCGAAGGATGGCCTGGTCGAGAGGGAACGCCTGCTTCAATCTCTGTCGGGTGGAGTTCATGGCAGACTCACCTTGATCTACGCCCCTGCAGGCTCAGGCAAAACGACGCTGTTGACGCAGTGGGCCCGGAGCGAGGACGTCAACTGCGCCTGGCTGGCGCTGGACGGCCGTGACAACGATCCGGTCCGGTTCTGGCGCTATGCGGCGTTTGCATTGGCGGAAGTCCTGCCGGCCCCGGCAGCCCTGCGAATGCTGGAGCTGGCCGATGCCCTGCCGTCCCTGTCGGCAGACGCCTTCCTGGATGCGTTAATGAATGAGCTTTATGGACTGTCCGAGCCTGTAATGCTCGTATTGGATGATTATCATTGGATAGAGGATGACCGCATCCATAACGGCTTGTCTTACCTGATCGACTATATGCCCCCCACCCTCCATGTGACGATCGCGAGCCGCAAGGAAGTACCTTTTCCGGCATCAAAATGGCTCTCCAAGCGGGAATGCATCGTCATTGACGCCGACAGGCTCCAGTTTACCCGGGACGAGTCCGAGCAGTTCTACCACAAGTCCGGCATCATGCGGCTGACTCCGCGGCAGATCGACCGGATTGCGGAACGGACCGAGGGATGGGCAGCCGGTCTGCAGCTGGCTTCGCTCTCTTTAAGAACGGCGGAAGACGTGGACCGATGGATCGAAGGGTTCTATGGGGACCACCGGGATGTGGCCGATTATCTTTTTCAGGAGGTACTTGCGCAGCTTCCTGCCGACTTGAGATCGTTCGTGCTGACGACGGCCGTTCTCGACCGGATGGATGCGGGCATATGCAGCCTGCTCACGGGTGACCCTGCCAGCGGGGACAAGCTTGACGCGGCCCGCCGGTTCAATTTATTTCTCATCCCGCTGGACTTGAAGCATGAATGGTTCCGTTACCACCATTTATTCGCCGGATTTGTCCGGGAACACCTCAAGCGGCATCAGGCCGAAGAGTGGTTGCGGCTGAACCGGCTGGCAAGCCGGGGCTTTGCGTCCCGCGGATTGCTGGACGAAGCCGTAGACCACGCCATGGCTGCCGGTGATTACGCCGAGGCGGGCCGCCTGCTCGAGCAGCATATTCCAGCCGTGCTGGAGCGCGGGGAAGTTTCCGTCCTGCTGCGCTGGTTCGAGGGATTCCCGCCAGCCTATGAGCTGTCTATGGAGCTGTCGCTCCTGTACGCGTTCGTATTGGTGCTCACCGGGCACTTCGACCAGGCTGAAGCCAGACTCGGATCACTAGAGACGTCGACCCGGATGCTGAAGGAATCGGAACGGTTGAAGCAGCTGCAGAGCGGCATCCTGTTCGTCCGTTCCAATCTGATGTTCGCCAGCGGAGACTTCACGAATTGGTTTGCCTTCATCGGTACCATACTGGACGATATCCTCCCGGCTGACCCGACTTATTATATGTTTAACTACAACAAAACGGAGCCTCTTGTGAGACGGACCGCTCTGGGGCTAAAAGGAGTTCTGTCGGCGGACACGGAAAAAATCGGCACGCTGTTTATGGGTGTGCTCGCCGCCCATGGCTGGCAGGGGTCGCTCATACATCTCTATGTGAAGCAGTCGCTCGTTGAAGGATATTATGAATGGAACCGTCTCGGCGATTGCCGCCAAATGCTCCAGGAGATGACAGCTCTGACCGAAAAATCAAACGTACCGGGACTGCTTGTCCCCATGCTGCTCATGAAGGCCCGCCTGCTCATTGCGGACGACCGGACCGCTCTGGCGCATGACGTCATCGACGAAGTGCTGGATGCCCCGCTCTCATCTTCTGCCGGCTGGGGCGCGCCCTGGCTCCATCTGCTGACGGCATTCAAAGTCCGCATGCATCTTGCGGACGGACAAATGCCGGCCGCCAAGAAGCTGATGGCCCGGCTGGGGCTGTCCGCCAAGGACAAGCCGACATTTCAGCGGGAGTATGAAATGATGACGCTTGTGCGCCTGCTTGGCAAGCAGCGGAAGGAGACCGACGCGCTGCGGATTCTGGAGCACCTGCTGCCCCAATCGGAGCGCGAGCAGCTCGTTTCCGGCATCGTGGAAAACCATATCCTGCAGGCGCTGCTGAAGGAACAGCTGGGGCAAAAAACGGCCGCCCTCCGCCACCTCCATACCGCGCTGCTCCTGGGAGAACAGAACGGGTATACCCGGAGTTTCGTGGATGAGGGCAAGCCGATGATGTCGCTACTTGGCCGGTATGAGGCGGCCGTCATTCGCGGAGAGTCCGGTGGAAGCCATGAGGACTTGGGGGCCGGGCTCCCGGGGGAAGTATCCGGGGATTATGTCCGCACGCTTATGGAGCTATTCCCCATGGCCATGCAGGAGACGGCGGCTGCGGCTGCCGCTCCGGCCACGGCCGAGCCGCTGAGCCGCAGCGAATCCGAGCTGCTCCGGCTGATCGGCCAAGGGGCGAGCAATAAGGAGATGGCCGCCGAGCTTGCGCTGTCGGAAGGGACCATTAAGGTCTACTTATCCCGCCTGTACGAAAAGCTTGGCGTATCCTCGCGAACCCAGGCGCTCGTTACGGCCCGGCAGCTCGGTCTGCTGTCTTAGGCAGCCGGACCGTCATCTCCGTGCCTTCTCCCGGAGCGCTTTGGACCGAGACGCTGCCGCCGTGCATCTGCACGATTTTCTGGATAATCGACAGTCCCAGCCCGCTTCCCCCGCCGGAGCGGGTTCTTGATTTATCCGCTTTATAGAATCGTTCAAAAATATGTTCCAGGTCCTCGGCCGAGATGCCGATGCCCGAATCTTTGACGCGAACGACGGCTTCCGACCCAATTTCCTCGAGAAAGACCTGAACCGACCCGCCCTCCGGCGTAAACTTAATGGCATTATGCAGCAGATTCACCCAGACCTGGCTGAGCAAATCCCGATCCGCTTCGATCGTCACGGGCTCAAACTCTACGGACATGTCCAGGTCCTTGCCCTGCCACTGGGGCTCACAGGCGAGAACGAGCATCTGCAGCTGTTTGTCCAGCCGGACCGGTTCAGCGTGAAACGGATGTTTGTCGGAATCCAGCGACGCCAGGCGCAGCATGTTCTCCGACAGCCGGGAAAGCCGTACGCTCTCCTCCTCAATAATGTTCAAGTAATGGTCCCGCTGGCCGGGGCTCAGGTTCTCCTCGCGCAGGACGCGGGCAAAGCCGCTGATCGAAGTCAGCGGGGATTGAATCTCGTGGGACACGTTCGATATAAACTCCTGGCGCATATGCTCCAGGTTGTTCAGGTCGGCGGCCATGTTGTTGATCCCCTTCACAATCCCGCCCCAGTGGCCGTTTTCACCGAACACCGGAATTTCCACCTTGAAATCACCTTTGGAGATTCGCTTCAGCGCATCGATGACCAATTGGTAAAACTCCGACTGTCTCCGCTGCGCAAAACGCGAAATAATCGAGATGGAAACACCGAAAATGACGAATCCCAGCACGGAATTCAGCAGCTGCCTCACGAGGGGGGAGATGTGCCAGCGAAGGCCGTGAGTTAAATAGAACGCGGCGGTCCAGCAAACGATGAGCGCTGACAGCACAAGGATCATGAAAAAGATGATCCGGACGCGCAGCCAAAAGTTCGGCGGCTCGCCGTCCCTGCCCCGAATCTCATCCTCTCTGCGCTTGGCGATTTCCTCCCGCTTTCTTCTCCGCTCTTCCTTCTTGAGCCGGCGGGCCTCCTGCCGGTCCTCCGGCTTCGTTCCCCTCGCGTGATTCATGCGCTGCCACGTTTCGTTCTGTTCCCGATCCAAACGTTGGCGCTGAATCCGTTCACGCTGTGTGCTGTAACGATCCGGCCCGATTCGCTCCAGGTTCCCGGAACGGGCTTCGGTACCGTCAGCCTGGAACGCATCAACTGGCCCCTGTTCCCGCTCCTTCATGACAGCACCTCGAGCCGGTAGCCGAGGCCGCGGATCGTGCGGATCTGAAAGCGGTCCTGCTGGTCGGCAAACCGTTCCCGCAGCCGCTTGATATGCACATCGACGGTCCTTTCGTCACCTTCATAGTCATAGCCCCAAATATGTTCAATGATTTGATCCCGGGAAAACGTCTTGCCCGGGTAGCTGCCGAGCAAAAACAGCAGCTCAAATTCCTTCAGCGGGAGCGTCAGCGCAGCCGATCCTGCATAGCATTCGTACGTTTTGCGGTTCAGGCGCACGTCGCCAAACTGGATTTCCTGCGAAGCCGATATTTTATAACGTTTAAGCAGCGCCTTCACCCGGACGGTCAGCTCGAGCGGGTCAAACGGTTTGACGAGATAGTCGTCGGTCCCGAGCTCAAACCCTTTAACCTTCTGTGAGGTCTCTCCCTTGGCCGTCAGCATCAGCAGCGGAATGTCATAGGCCGCATCCAGCTCACGGCACAGCTCCCAGCCGTCCATGCCCGGCATCATTATATCGAGGATGACCAGATCGGCCTTGAACGACTCCATTGCCTCCAAGGCTTCATTTCCGTCCGCCGCCTCCGCTATCGTGTAGCCCTCATTCTTCAGCAGATGGCTGACGAGCTCCCGGATATGAGGATCGTCGTCGACAACCAGGATATGAGCCAAGCCGCCTCACTCCTTTCTATAATAGATATGAAATGAACGCGAACGTTCGCGATTATGCGTTCCATGCATCCATGCCCCAACCGGAGGGGCCATTTTCGTCCTACCTGCATTTTACCGATTCCGTTCCGATCTCGTAAACATCCATGTGCCGACGATCGTGAAGACCAGGAAAAATCCGGCCATCACAAGCAGATCCGTCACCGGATGGTACAGCACGACCTGCGAGTAGACCGGCGTCCCGGAATAAAACACCGCGCGGGCTAAATCGATGCAGTACGTCATCGGCATTATATGGGCGAGAAAGCCGAGAATGCCGGTGGAATGCTGGATCGGAATCATCGCTCCCGACAGGAACATCTGCGGCATGACGAGCAGCATCGAACCGATATCCGCTGTCTTACTGTCTTGGACAAACCCGATGAAGAAAATACCCAGCGATCCGCCGATCAGGCAGAACAGCGGTGTAATGAGAAACAGCCATACAATATGCATGCCGCCTAATGGAATTTGCATCAGAAGCGCCACGATCAGAATGCCGATCAGCCCGACGATGCTGGTGAAGCTTGAACCGATCATTTTACCGAGGATAATGGAATACCTGGAGATCGGGGATACATACAGCTCCTGCGTCAAATTCTGGTTCCTTTCCTCGATCAGGGAGCTCATCCCTGTGATGAGACCTGTGAACACACTGTTGACGATCATGCCGATCATCATGAACTGCAAATAATTGTAGCCGAGATTGCCGGCCATATTCTGCGACAGGCTTCCACCGAAGATGCCGATGAAAATGATCGGAAAGACGATGCTCACGATCATCAGCACCGGATTTTTGATCCCTTTCGTAATTTCCCGTGCGGCGATCGCCACGACCGCGTTGCTTTCCTTTTGCGCTTTGGTCATGAGCATTTAGACCGCCCCCTTTCTCGATTCATCGTTCTGACTCTGCTGCACCAGGCTCAGATAGGCTTCCTCCAGCGTCTGCTGGTGCACTTCCATCCGGCTTAACGGTGTTTGCAGACGGGCTACGAGGGACTGCGGCGTTTTATCCTGAAAACGGACCCGGAAGCATTGCTCCTCTTCGGTAAAAGAAACCTGAAGCTCCTCCAGCTCCGCCCGCAGCGCCTTCCGGTCGCCTGCATCGATCAGCATACTTTTGTCGCCCAGCAGCTTGTGCTTGATCTCTTCCGGCGTTCCGAGCACCGCCACTTTGCCGTGCGTGATCATGCATACCCGGTCGGCTTCCTCCGCCTCTTCCAAATAGTGTGTCGTCAGGAAAATCGTAATGTTTTCCTCCTTGCGGATCTTCTGCAGGTAAGCCCACAGCGATTGGCGGGCAGAGGCGTCAAGCCCCTGCGT
This sequence comes from Claviceps quebecensis, assembly GCA_004016085.1. Lineage (NCBI taxonomy): Eukaryota > Fungi > Ascomycota > Sordariomycetes > Hypocreales > Clavicipitaceae > Claviceps > Claviceps quebecensis. Next base: position 108,293 of record QEQW01000013.1, read on the forward strand.
CGGCTCATCCAAAAATAAAATTTGCGGCTTGTGCATCAAGCTGCGCATGATTTCCAGCTTGCGTTTCATCCCGCCGGAGAAGCCTTTGACCTTCTTGAACAAATTGTCGTGAATGCCGACAATGGCGGCCAGCTCCTCGATCCGCTGCTTGTATTCCTTCGGCATCATGCTGTAGAACGGTCGGTAGGCGTAAACGCCATAGATGCTGACGTGGAGGCGGATGTTCTCTTCCGCCGTCAAATCCAGGTCCAGGCTCGGGTTTTGAAAAATAATGCCGACATTCCGGCGCACCTTCGCCGCTTCCTTCTCCACGTCGTAGCCGGCGATCATGACCGTGCCTTCGGTTTTGGACAGCGTGGTGGTCAGGATCGAAATCGTGGTCGTTTTCCCCGCCCCGTTCGGGCCCAGGAAGGCGAAAAATTCGCCCCGCCCCACCTCGAAACTGATCCCGTCCACGGCCGGACGTTTGCTGCTTTTATATTGTTTTCGCAATTGTTCTACGCGAATGATGGGTTCCATCTTCATACCTCCCTTGATTCTGGGTCACCAGCCGGGGCGTGCAACAAGCAGTGCCGAGCTTGTGAACGGTACTAAGATTAAACCTACATTATGAACTGAATATGAACTGGGGGGGCTCCGCATGCGGATCATGCTTCCGATCCCTGTTATTCCCAGATTTCCATGGAACGGGTAGAAGGTTGAAATTCGGGAATAAAGGGGACCACTTCGTTTCTCCAGCATGAATCCGCCTGCTACGCCTGAAGGCAAGGGGGAAGGCACGCACTGCAAGCCTTGCAGCCACCCTGAGACAAAACGCCGATAAAGTTTGGATTTAATCAAACTTTATCTTGAATCGCTTCCAAATTATTGTATGATGGATATTATTTGCATCCGGTCAATTATGAAAGCCGGGCGAAAGCAAGTCACCATACATAAGGTTTCGTTTGGAATTAGGGGGTTTTACCATGCAACAATCCGCAAAGCCGTCGATGTCCTGGCTGCTGAAATATTTGAAGCCGGTACGGGGGCGGCTGCTGGTGCTGCTTATTCTGCTGCTCGCCTCGACCGGGGCGCAGCTGGTCAATCCGCAGATCGTGCAGCGCTTTATCGACACAGCCGCCGCGAACGGCATCGTCTCCAGCCTGCTCGTGCTGGCGGGGATTTACCTGGTCTTTGCCGTGCTGAACCAGGTCCTGACCGTGGCGATCAGCTATCTCGGCAACGACGTGTCCTGGCGCGCCACCAACCAGCTGCGCGGCGACCTGCTGAAGCACTGCCTGCGGCTCGACATGCGGTTTCACAACTTGAAAACGCCGGGAGAAATGATTGAGCGGATCGACGGGGACGTCACCAACATGTCGAACTTTTTCGCCATGTTTATCATTAAAGTCATCGGCAGCTTCGTGCTCCTTGCCGGCATTCTCGGCTATATGTTTACGATCAATTGGCCGATTGCCTCGGTCATGACCCTGTTCACTTTGGCATCCATTGGAGCCATGGTGTTTATCCGCGATCTGGGCGTCACTTCCTCCAAAGATGAACGCGGCGCCAGCGCGGCAATGTTTGGCCTGATCGAGGAACGGATCGCCGGCATTGAGGACGTTCAGGCGAACGGCAACGTGCCGTACGTCATGAACCGCTTCTACCGCTCCATGCGAAATGTGTTCCTCAAAGGTCGCAAAGCCTGGATGCTGCGCGTCATTCCCTGGAATACGACGGTCGTGCTGTTTGCTATCGCCGTGACAGCGGTGCTGATGCTCGGTGTTCATTATTTTCTGACCGACCAAATATCGCTCGGAACGCTATTCCTGATCTATCAATACACCCAAATGCTGAACGATCCGATCGAGCAGCTCGGGGATCAGGTTCAGGAATTCCAAAAGGCCAAATCCGGCATGCTGCGCTCCCAGGAGCTGCTGGCGAGCCGCACCGAAATCATGGAAGGGTCGCAAACGGCGCTGCCTGATGGAGCGCTTGGTCTGGAATTCGATCACGTCCATTTCAGCTATAACCCGGATAAGCCGGTGCTCCACGATATTACGTTTTCCATCCGGCCCGGCGAGCGTCTGGGCATCATCGGACGTACCGGAAGCGGCAAGTCGAGCCTCAGCCGGGTTCTCCTGCGCCTGTACAATATCAACAGCGGCACCGTCCGGGTAGGGGGCGTAGACATCCGCGACCTGAAGCTCGAAGCGCTGTACCGCCGGGTCGGCATGGTCACACAGGACGTGCAGCTGTTTGACGGCACGCTCCGGGACAATCTGACGCTGTTCGATGGCAGCATATCGGACGACTATATTCTAGGCACGACCGAAAGGCTCGGACTCAAGCAATGGATCGACTCGCAGCCGGAAGGTCTGGATACGCATCTAAAGGCCGGCGGCGCCTCGCTGTCCGCCGGGGAAGCGCAGCTTTTCGCCCTGACACGGGTCTTTCTGACCCAGCCGAGCCTGGTGATTCTGGATGAGCCGTCGTCCCGGCTGGATGCCGCTACCGAAGCGATGCTGCAGTCTGCCGTGGATCAGCTCATGCAGAATTGTACGGGCATCGTGATCGCACACCGGCTTTCCACGCTGGAGCAGGTCGACCACATTATGGTGCTGGGCAACGGCCGGATTCTTGAATTCGGGGAACGGGAGGTATTGGCGAAAGACCCAACATCACACTACGCCCAGCTGCTGATTACCGGACGAGAGGAGGACTTGGCATGACCGTAACCCGGTTTATCCAGCGCCTGTTTACGTATAACATCTCGCTGTTTATTGTGAACGGACTCTTGTGGGGGCTGTTCCATTCCATGCCGCTGCTGCTGGGCCTTGGCATGCAGTGGTTTTTCGACAGAGCGACCGGCCAGTCGCATAACTATTTGTGGCTCGTCGCCCCGCTCATCTTTATCGCGATCGTGCGCATATCCCGGACCGGCGTCTTCTTCTGGGCCTTTTTTAAATGGGTTACTTATATTTACGACATCCAGGCGATTCTCCGCACGAATATGCTGAAAGGCATCATGCGCTGGCCCGGGCGCAACCTCCCCGCCTCGCCGGGTGAAGCCGTGAGCCGGTTCCGCGAAGACGTGGATGAAGTGGTCGAATATGTGGAGTCCTGGGTCGACTTCTGGGGACGGTTTGCGTTTACGATCATCTCCCTGGTCATCATGGCCCGCATCAACTGGCAGATCACCCTGGTCGCGATCCTGCCGCTGGTTGCGGTGACGCTGCTGAACAATCTGTCCGGCAACCGGGCAAGACGCTACGGCCAGCAGAACCGCGAAGCCACCGGCCGTATTACCAGCTTCATTGCCGAGTCTTTCGGCGCGGTGCAGGCGCTGAAGCTGGGTCAGGCCGAGGATCATGTCCACCGGCGCTTTGTGGAGCTGAATGAGTCGCGGCGGCAGGCGGCGCTGAAGGATAACCTGTTCAAGCAGTGGATGCGCTCGCTCAATCAGCATGTGCTCAGCATTTGTACCGGCATCATCCTGCTGATGTGCGCCTCGGCGATGAAGGCCGGACAGTTTACCGTCGGCGATTTCGCCCTGTTTACCTCATACATGACCAATATTGCGTTCAGTATTTCCCTGTTCGGATATATGGTTTTTCAGCATAAAAGACTTAAGGTGTCCCTCGACCGTATGAGTGTTCTCTTCCGGCCGGGGGAGCAGGAGCGGATCATGGATTTCAGCGAAACTTACCTTTACGGCGAGCCGCCCGAGCTGCCGGTGGTCGAGCGCAGCTCCGATGACCAGCTGCAAACGCTGGAAATCCAGAACCTTTCCTACACCTATCCGGGTTCGGAGAACGGGATTACTGATGTGAACTTTGCGGTGACAAGAGGCCAGTTCGTCGTGATCACCGGACGGATCGGTTCCGGCAAATCGACCCTCGTCCGCACGCTGCTCGGCCTGCTGCCCAAATCGGGCGGTGATGTGCGCTGGAACGGCCGCGACATCGATCCGGCGGCGTTCCTGGTTCCGCCGCGCTCCGCTTATACGCCGCAGGTTCCGCGGCTGTTCAGCGACACGCTGCAGGAGAACATCGTCCAGGGCAGCCCGCCCGAGGCGGACGCGCTCGCCCGGGCGATCCGGCTGGCCGTCATGGAGAAGGATATCGAGGACCTGGAGAAAGGTCTCGATACCTTCGTCGGCCCGAGAGGCGTCATGCTGTCCGGCGGCCAGATCCAGCGCGCTGCCACAGCGCGCATGATGATGACCGAGTCGGACCTGTTTATCTTCGACGATCTGTCGAGCGCGCTCGACGTCGAGACGGAAAAGAAGCTGTGGGAGCGCCTGTTTCAGGAACGCGACGTCACCTGCATCGCTGTGTCCCATCGCCGGGCGGCGTTGGCGCAGGCCGACCATATCATCGTGATGAAGGACGGCCGCATCGAAGCGGAAGGCAGCCTTGCCGAACTGCTGGAGTCCAGCACGGAAATGCAGCTGCTGTGGCAGGGCGAACTGACGGATTCATCGGAGTCGGGTGAGCAAACTGACAGCAAAAACGAGACGGTGAAGGTCTGAATCACCTCATCATTGGGGATAGCCAAACAGCCCCGGCCAAATTGCGGCCGGGGCTGTTCATGTTATTTTCCCATATGCGGGTTTCCCAAGAAATCAATACGTCCACCAATTGCCGGACATCACGAGGAGCGAGAACAGCTTGATGCTGTCTTCATAATATCCTTCGCTTGAGCTTCCGGCCGTATACGTCCACACGGAGTTCAGCCAGGTTTGGTTCGACGGGGAAGTCATGGCGCTGACGCCGAACGGGGCGAAAAAGGCGCCGCTGTTATACGAACCGATGACGCTTCCGTTCAGCTTGTATCCGTCCTTGACGGCGCCCGGGTTGCTGTTCACCTTGCCTTTGATCCAGCTGTTCATCTGGTTCAGCTGATTCAGGGCCCGGTTGTCGCCGGTCATCAGGTAATCGGTCGTAATCCGCCAAGGCGTACGGCAGGAATTATAGGCGTAGGAGCCATCGGTCGAATCCTCCAGGAAGTCGGCCGGCGCCGGCTTGTAGGCGCCTCCCGAATAGACGACAAAGTCGGGCAGCAATCCCGTGGATGCACTGTAATTCGTATATATCGAATTGATAATGGAGTAGGTTTTATCAACGACCTTGGTCCACCGGGTATCACCGGTAGCCTGCTGGAACGCCTTCAAATGGTTTAGCATGAAGTCTGAAGGACGGGTCGCCGTAGCGTAGGAACCGTCGGTAGCCCAATCGCCAAGCCGGAGGGTCCATTGCGTCTGGTTCACGTCGTTTTGCATAATGGCGTTGATGATATTTTTGGCTGCCTGCAAGTAGTTCACTGTGCCGCTGCTCCCCCACTGCTTGTCCGCCAACAGGAGCGAATAAGCGATGTCCATATCGCCGTCGGTGGCGGAATCGGCTCCTTCAACATTCTGAAAGCTGCTGTTCTGTTTCCATGCCATCAAGTACGGATTATTGTCGCTGGGATGCTCCGTGTAGTACTTATATAGTCCGTTAAAATAGGTCTGCGCGCTGCTGTCGTATCCGGCCATCAGCACGGTCAGCAGCATGCCGTAGCCATGCGCTTCGGAAACCGTCGCGCCGCTTGCATCATACTTCACATAATATTTGCCGGTCCCGGCCGGCTTCAGGTAAGCTGATTTCCAGCTGTCCCATTTGGATTTGACTGCATCGTCCATCGTGGTCTGGGTTACATGACTCGGCTTGATCGAGCCGCTGGTGTAAGTCGTATGCTGAGGAAAAGGCTTGTTCGGCGCCGCCAGCGCAAATCCGGCGGGAACCATCAGAAAAGCGAGACAACAAATCAGGACGGCTTTGCCGCTTAATGAAAATCTCTTATTTCTTTTCATCACCCATTACGCTCGTTTAATTTCATAGATTAGGAAACAGGTTATGCCTCGGTTCATCTCAGCTGTAACCGCCCGGGATGCCATTGGCGCGGGCAGCAGATCACAGGATTGACGCAGTCTCACCTCCTCCGAAAGTTAAAGCGCTTTAATATTAGTTTCTCTATTAGTCTACCCGATTTCCAATTATTTGTAAAATATATTTTTATATGTAATCCAACAGCTGTACGGCATTACGCCGCATATCCTCCGTGCGCTGCCTAAAAGCGCAGTAGGCGATATGGTCCAAGCCAATGTGGAGCAAACAGCAGCGGAGACGCTCCTCCATCTGCGAAGGAAAGCCTCCCTGCCGTTCCCAAACATCATTCAGAACCTCCTGCAGATCGATCTCCTGCCACTGCGGATACCAAGGCCACCAGTATAAAAGCCAAGCCATGTCATACAAGGGATCGCCGTAAATGGCATTTCCCCAATCGATGATGCCGGTCAACCCGCCGCGGTCCACCAATACATTCCGGTTCAAAAGGTCGCAGTGAGCGATACCTCTGTACTCGGGAAGACGGGGGGCGAGCCGCCGTAAAGCCGAGACACCGCTATCAAATATTTTGGACTCCGCGGGAAATAAATCCAGCCGCTCCCGCCAGCCGGGAAGCCGGTCCCTCGGTCCGGTCACGGACAGCAGCTCCTCACTCCAGCTTGCGCGACGGCCCCCAAGACGCCACTTTCCACCATGGCTTATACTTCCTGTATCTACCTGCTGAAGTCCCGAGAGCGCATCAATCAGCCCCGGAAGGATCAGCCGCATTTCCCCAGCCTCAAGCTCATCCAGATGTCCGCGACGGACCCGCCTCGATACGGCATAAAAACCTTCGGATGTCTCTCCGATCAAGGTAACCTCAGGAACGGGTACCATTGGCGGGGCGAGTGAACCCATGACCTGATCTTTTTGAAAATCTTCCACATGAGTGCCGAAACGGATCACCATTTCCTGGCCGTCCAGCGTAAATCCGTAAGCCGTTGACCAGTCTCCGGCACCCACCGGAGCAATATCCTTTGCCCGGCTGCCGAAACGGCTGTTTATAAACCGGACTGCACCAAGAAGATCAATAGTCATGAGGCTTCCTCCTTTAATTACCAGATTACAAGCAGTCTACCAGCCATGTTCCCCCGCTTCAAGTACTAAAAAGGTACACATAGCCTCATAGCATTAATAGCCCAGCACCCCCGTAATGCCACTGCATAGTTCCCGGCTTCCCGCAATAACGCCGGTGGCACCCCATCCAAACGGCTTGCCGTCCATATCGGTTGCGATTCCGCCTGCCTCCTCAATCAGAAGAGCCCCGGCCATCCAGTCGTAAACTTCCTGCCCATGCTCCCAATAAGCATCCATCCGCCCGCAGGCCACATAAGCCATCTGGAGCGCAACCGAACCGAGCATACGGATTGCAGTCGTCTCCGGCAGGAGCTTCCCGGTACTCCAGGCGGTCAGCCGCACGTTCTCGGGCTCCTTCTCCACCTTGTTTGGCGGGGCGGTGACCAGCAGGGCGTCGGCAAGTTTGGTTTTCCGTGCCACGGCAATCCGTTCCCCGTTCAGATAAGCACCCTGTCCCTGCATCGCATGAAAAAATTCACGCCGGTTCGCATCATACACTGCCGCAAAAACCGGCTGCCCCTCCTCGATCAGGCACAGCGAGGTCGACCAGAAGGCAAAACCCTGATGCAGGTGCACCGCGCCATCCACCGGATCAAGCACCCAATAAGTCCCGCCAAACTCCGGCTCACGCTGCTGATCCGCATCCAATTCCGCCTCCGACCATGGAATATCCGGGTAACGGGACTCGAGTATGCTCCGGATGTTCTTCTCTGCCCACGAGTTCGCCTCCACAAAACGGGCGATCATCGCCTCCCGGTCCGCCGGAGCGGGCCCCTGGCCGTATTTGACCAGCAGCTGTCCGCCGGTCCCTTCAAGAACAGTGCGAATTTCTTCAACACTCAGATTCGTTTTCATCTTTCATCCATCTCCTTTTGATATGTGAATCATTTCTATAATGGTATTCTTGAATACTACTCATGAGTCTCCAAAAAAAGGGGGACGCCTTCTATTCCAGCATCCCGCGATATGGATCGATAATCCGCTCGTAGTGACGTCCGTATTTCTCTTCCAGCTCCCGGCCGAATTCCTGCTCAATCCGGTCGGCGATGACATCGTGGAAGAACGCATTGTTCAGCAGCTCGATCACCGACGGGTGATCCGTCTCCAGCGCAGACAGCTTCAGTGATTTGCCGAAGCTGCCGATCAGGGCTGCCCTGCCGTCGCACAGAACGGAAAATTTGCGCGAGATCGCCTGCGCCCACTCCTCGCTCCGCTGATGCACGATGACGTTCGAAAGCCCGGTGCCCGCCTCGCCGATCGTGATCAGAATCACGCTAATCCCGCGCTGCTGGGCTTCCATCAGTGCTTCCTCCACCCAGTGGACATCTTCCGACCAGATGTCGACGACGATGCTCCTGTCCGCATTGGCAATCAGCCGGCGGATGGCGGTCTGCAGCGCTTGTTCCCCTTTCCAGGTGTAAAAGGCAGGTGACGTCTTCGGCGGCGCACCCAGCTCCTCCACAAGCGCCTTCGCCGTCTGCTCAAACTGCGACTTGAGCATGCGGATAAGCTGCCCGATCGGAACGGCATCGTACAGCACCGGATCCGCTTCAATGGAGCGGCAGAAGCCCTTGTCAGTCAGCACCCGAAGCGCCGCATAGACGTTGGTCCGCGATACCGATACCCTTTTCGCCACTTCATAACCGGACAAATGCGGCTCTTCGTGCAGCACGAGGTAGATGCGCGCTTCCAGATCCGACAGACCGAGGCTTCGCAGTTGTTCGATCATTTTTAGCTCCTCCTTTCTAAATAAAGTTTATAGTGTTATTTTATAATACTACTCAACGTCATTGTCAAGCGATTCCTCGGGAGTCCGGGAGAAGCCGTCAGTATCTTTCCTCGCAAAAAAACCGCATCCCTCCGGGATACGGTGCGATTTTTATTCATGAAATTCAGTGTTTTCAGATCAAGCGGCGTCCTTCCGATTTCCGGTACTGCTCCGGCGTCATGCCGGTCATTTTGGCAAAGGCCCGGAAAAATTGGCTCGTGCTCGAGAACCCAAGGTTAAAACTGATATCGGTGACAGTGTCCGCGGACTTCTTCAGCTGTTCCATCGCTTCCCTCACCCGGAGCTGCAGCACATACTGATACGGGGGTACGCCCGTCAGGGACTTGAACGACCGGATAAAATGGTACCGGCTCTGCATCGCCATCGCTGCGAGGCTGCTGACGCTCAGCTGTTCCGTGAAATGCGCGTGCACATATTCGAGCACCTGTGCCAGATACCGGTCGGCGGTAGCATGGGCCATCTTGGGGCTGGCCGGAACGGTCCCCTCCCAAATCAGCTCCCGCAGATCGCAGATCATCCGGGCTTCCAGTTCCTCCTCCACGAGCGGATCAGTCATGTCGAGAGCCATCATGTCCGCAGTCCATTGCCGAAACACCCTCAATACCCGGCTCACGTCAAACTGCTTTCTGTGCCGGGGCTCACTGTAGACCGATGATTCACCCGGGTACAAGCTCTCCGGCCGGATCCGGATCACCACCACGCCCGTGCCGTCGCCGATATAGAAGGAATGCCGGTCACTAGGCTGCAGCACGATTCCTTCGCCGGGAGGAAGCGCAAGCTGTTTATGCTCATGCGTAAAATGGCAGGTCCCTTGAAGCGGAATCGTGATCTGGTATTGATCGTCGTGCGCATGCGGTGTATTTTCGAACGCGCTGGAGAAGCGGTGAACCTCCAGCTGCGGCATTACGATCTGCATTCTCATGTACCCTCACCCCGCTTCAGTATAGCATATCGTGCTCTGTCTAAAAGGCAATTTTTGCTGCGACAGCTGCGTGCTCGATCCGCTATGATGGGTAGAAAAAAAAGGATGTGGAGAAATGTCACATACTGAAATGACCGTGGATACGGCGAAAAATACGGCTCTGGCCGTTCTGCTCGGCGTCAGCTGCGCCCACCTGCTGAACGATGCGATGCAGTCGGTCGTTCCCGCGGTGTTTCCGCTCTTTCAGCAGCAGATGCACTTGAGCTATACCGAGATCGGCTGGGTTGCATTCACGCTCAATATTACGGCATCTATTCTGCAGCCGGCCATTGGGTTCTATACCGACCGCCGCCCGCTGCCGCTGCTCCTTCCGCTTGGCATGTTGTTCACCCTGCTCGGTATGGCAGGCTTAGCCCTGGCACCATCGTTTTGGTACCTGCTGCTGTCGGCGGCCCTGATCGGGATCGGCTCCTCGGTGCTCCATCCCGAGTCGTCCCGGGTCGCCCACCTGGCCATGAACCTGCGGAAAGGACTGGCGCAGTCCGTATTCCAGGTCGGGGGCAACACCGGCCAGGCGTTTGCTCCGCTGATGGCCGCGTTCATCATCAGCCCGCAGGGTCAGCTCGGTTTTCTTTGGTTTATCGTGCTGGCCGGACTCGGCATTGCGCTGCAGCTCGGCGTCAGCCGGTGGTACAGCCGGCAGACCCGTCCCGTCCGGACCGCAAACCGTACCCATCGCCAGGAGTCTAGCCGGTTCAGCAAGCGGTTTATTGCGTATGTGCTCGCGATCTTGATCCTCATGCTGTTTTCCAAATTCGTATATCTCGCCAGCATGACCGGTTATTACGCCTTCTATTACATGGATCAATACCACCTTCCGCTAACCAGCGCGCAGCTGAGTATTTTTGCCCTGCAGTTCGCCGGCATGGCCGGTACGTTCCTGGGCGGTCCGCTGGCGGACCGGTTCGGGCGTCAAAAAATCATCTGGTTCTCCATCCTCGGCACGTCCCCGTTCTCCATCCTGCTGCCCTATGCCGGGCCAATCGGGTCGGTGATCCTCTGCGCGGCCATTGGACTGATCCTGATGTCCGGCTTCTCGGTCATTATCGTCTACGCGCAGGAGATGCTGCCTGGACATGTAGGAACCGTCGCCGGGCTGTTCTTCGGACTGGCCTTCGGCATGGGCGGCCTGGGGTCGGTCATCATGGGCTGGCTGATGGACTCACACGGGGTTGCGCTGATGACGCAGGTATGCGCTTTTCTCCCGCTGCTCGGCCTGTTCGCGCTGCTTCTGCCTAAAGACTCGGTGATCATGGGCGCAGCCGGTCAGGCCGGCAGCAGCTCATCTTCGGCTGAAGTGCTATAACAAAAACATTTATCGACGTACATTCTAAGAAGACAGACCGCACTTAGCGGTAGTTTTTATTGCGATATAAGGAAGCCATGCCTCCGAAGCTTATACTTTCTTATATCTAAAGAAAAACGTCTATCGACATACGCTCTTTATTACTTAACAAAATCAGCAAAGGACGTACAGCCCCATTCCCTAAGAAACGGTATAGGGCTGTACGTCCTTTTTACTGGCTATATAAGGAAATCCGGAAACAAGAGCGATCGTAGGGACATTTTACGTACTTGCCCCATCATCCATTTCAATTTTTCAACTTATATAACGTTTGATATCAAGGATTCACGTTAATGGTAAAGGTCGACGTATTGTTTTTGATCGGCGTGGCCGTGTTCACAATTTTCAGATTATTGAAGGTCACCGATCCGACCGCCGGCCCCTGATTGGGCTCAGGCATTTCGTTAGCCCAGATCCCAAAGCCCGACTTGGCGTCAAATGCGTCCCCGCTCTTCTGTGCGCCGGAAATCGTAACGTTGGTGAAAATGGTGTCCTTGATCGGATTTTGCGGCTGTCCGTTAAAATAGCTGGTCTGGAACATAATACCGTGATACGTCGGGTCCACGATATCCAAGTCGCTTACCCGAATACCCTGGAACACTTTCGATGCCGAGAACAGCCACATCGCCGGGAAGGTCTGCTGGCCCCAGAAGTGCCCGCCGGCCCGGACGATCGATATATTCTCGAAATTGGTCGTTGGTGAGGCGCCGAAGCCGTTCATCGGGTAGCCGAAGTCCAGCGAGCTGATCGTCACGCCCGAGTAGCACAGCGTATCGGCAATGTAAATGTTGCGGAAGGTGTTGCCGTATCCGCCGTAGACGGCGAGGCCGGCGGCACGCCAGGTCAAGAGCGAAGTCAGGTTTTCATAGACGTTGTCCTTTTCGTCCGCCCCGCCCGCGTCGATCGCCGAGAACAGCGCGAAGCTGTCGTCGCCGGTAGCCCGCGCTTCGACGTTGCGCACCAGATTGTTCGTGCTGCCGTTGGTCATGTTGATGCCGTCGGCAAACGTGTTGCGGATGCGCGAATTGGTAATCGTCATGTAATCGGTGTTGGCTCCCCAGTACATGCACACCTGATGCTCCGTCCAGATGTTGTCGATCGTCATGTTCGCCACGTTCGAGAAGTCGAACACCTTGCCCGGACCGTCGATGCGGGAGGTATAGTTACCAAAGTAGGCAAAGTTCGCGAACGTGGAGCCGTTAGCCGTCGAGTTGGCCGTAAATCCGATATCCGTGTTGGATTGGTTCGCCGGGGCCACGAAGCGTGTGTACCATGGGCCGGCGCCGACGATTTTAATTGGCTTGCCGTAGACCTGGAATTTGTTCGAGGTCTGATACGTTCCCGGCGGCAGGTATACTCCGACCAGATTTCCTGTCGTATCCATTCGCACTTTATCCAGCGCATTCTGCACGTCCTGATGCGTGAAGCCGGCCGGCACCGCGTATTTGGCCGGATCCGGATTCGGAATCGGCGCAACCTGCTCCAGGCTGATGAAATCGATCGCGTAGTTCGTCGTATTGGCCGCATCCTTCTGGAGGCGAATTGTGCTGCCTTTCGGGATGGTGCTGTCGAACATGATATTGGCCTCGTCATAAATATGCCTTGGCGCACCGGCTCCCGGGCTGTTGCTCGGGTTCGCTTCGTCGCCATACAGCCAGGCGTAGCGCGACGTCAGATTGATCGTCTTGGCAAAAGTGCCGTTGACGTACACGTTCAGTGTCGCATCGATACCACCGCCCCCGGGTGCATCCGGAATGGAGAACCGGGTCACCAGCGTGTTCGTATTGGCTTTGGTCGTGAACTCCACGTAGCTGCCCGTGCTGTTTAACGTCACCGCACGGCGCCCCGAAGCCTCGCCGGCGAGGTCGCCGATGTTCCGGTTCGGACCGACGATTGCCGCGCCGCCTCCAACGACGCCGTCTTCGGCCTCGTACATATCGTACGGCATGTTCGCGCCGCGGCCGACGAAGAAGGACTGCGTTGTGACGTTGTTGCCCTGCTTCACCGGCAGTTCGTTGCCGTCAACGGCGATTTCCGTCTTGACGTTATACTTGCCATTCGCCGCTGTCCAGCTGCCTAAGCTGACGGGCGCAGCCGAAGCCCCGCTGGCGATGACGCCGCTGACTGCGCCGGTCAAGGTCTTGATCACCGCGCCGGTCGTCGCATCGGTTAACGTCAGCTTGATATTATGAGTTCCTCCCGCCGAAGCGGCCGTCCCTTGGTTTTTGACCGTCACCGAAAAGTTCACCGTGTTGCCGGCCGAAGGGTTGCCCGGCGTCCAGGTCACCGAAGAAGCTACCAGATCGGAGCTCGATACTGGTGCAATCACCAACGGGGATGGGTTGGTGAAGGCGTTATTGTCTTCGTTTTGCTCGATGACCGACTTATCTTCATCCACCTTAGAGGTCAGTTGGTAGCTCCCGGCGTCTTTGGCACCAATGGACAGGGTTACATTCGTGGAGGCCCCTGTCGCCAAAGCACCTACCGGTGCGGAACCGACTTTGGCCGTGCCGAGGTAAAAGTTCACCGTCGTTGCCCCGGAGGAAGCCGTCCCCACGTTTTTGACCGTGGACGTCAGCGTGATTGCATCGGTCTCCACCGGAGATGCCGGCGTCCAGGACATGCCCGTGATCGTCAGGTCCGGATTCGGAGCGGGCGTTCCGATGACCTGCAGCTCCGCCACTTGGCCGCCGGTCGAACCCGAGTTGGCGGTGAATTTCAGCTGGATGTCGCTGGCGGTAGCCGTCACCGGAATCGTCACAGTGTTGCCGGACGCCGGGCTGAAGCTGTACTGCGCAGAGGAGACCAAATTTGCGAAGGCGGTCGAATTCTGGTCATGGCCCAGCACCTGAATCGTTTGGGTGCGTGGTCCCCAAGCGCTATCCGGATTCAGCTTCAGCACGATGGACGAAATATTCGCATTCGCGCCTAGGCTGAGTGTAAGTGTATTCGGGTACGCATTGGCAGCTCCTTCCCAATAGGTGGTCAGGCTGCCGTCATTGGCATTGGCCGGCACGTAAATGTATTCATTCGAGGAAGCGGTGATCGGCTTGTTCAGCGCCAGATTCGTGCCTGTACCCCCGCCCGTTCCGGTTCGGGTCACGGTATTGCTGGCGGCGGATACGTTGCCCGCCGCATCCTTGGCTTTGACGTAATAGGAGACGGTAGCCGATGCCGGCTGGTTGTCGGTATACGTCAGAGTACTGCCGGCAACGCTCGCACGCAAGGCGTTATTCGCGTAGATATCATATCCGGTTACGCCCACATTGTCCGTGGATGCGGTCCACGTCAGCTTGATCTGCCCGGAAGCCGGCTCGGTAAAGGCCAGGTTTCCCGGGGCGGAAGGGGCCTGCGTGTCGCCACCAGCGGCGGAGCCGTACACCTCAAACTCGGAAATCTGTCCCGCAGGCCAGCCCGTATTTGCCGTAAAGACCAGCCTGACGTATCTGGAAGGAGCCGCGGTAAAGCTGACCGTCACCGTATTGTTACCAGCCGGATCGAAGGTGTAGCTCTGCGAGGCGGCCAAATTCGTAAAGTTTGCCCCGTCCGCGCTGCCCTGGACCGACAACGTTTGGGTTCTCTTCTCCCAGCCGCTTACCGGAAGCTTCAGGACCACCTGGTTAACATTGTAGGACCCGCCAAGGTCAACCTGAAGCCACTGCGGAAAAGCGTTGTTATTGCTCTCCCAGTATGTAGCCTGATTGGAGTCGCCCGCATTCGCCGGCGCATAGGTCTGGGTATAAGAGCTCGCACTCATGCTCTTGCCCGCCGCCAAGTTGCCCGGCTCGGCGGCCGCAGCGGCGCCCTCTGCCGCGGCTGCAGGCTCTGAGGACTTCAGCCCACTGGCGGAGCTTCCAGCCGGCGTATCCGCAGCTCCATCGGCCGGATTGCCCGCGTCTGCGGAGCCTGCAGCCTCACCCGGAGAATCAGCCTGGCCCTTACCGCCGGCCGGATCCGGAGTGTCATTACCGCCTTGCTGCTGGCTCCCGGAGGCAGGTACAGCCCCCGCGGGTTCTGCATAACTCCAAGACGGGGAATAAAAAAACTGCGAAATGAGAAACACGAAGATCAGCGCATACAGAGCCGCCGTTTTCCGTAAAGCCTGAAAATGGTGAGCCGTCATAATCATCCTCCTGAATGGGATACTTGGACCTGGACTACCTGCGACAGGAACTGCCCCGTCTTTAAAAATAAACCGCTTTCATATTTCTGGGAACCCGGTAATTTCTGGAGCTCACCTCCTTAGCAGCGTGGACGGAAATTGGCGTTTGTTCGGACGCCCTTCTCGGGATGGGATGGTATGGGCAGACAGGCTGGGACGATTTGTTGGAATGCGAAGGGGTTTTGATTTGCTGCAGAGTCCACCGCTACAAATGGTTGGGTCTGTGGCCGGGCCTTGGTGCCGGATTTGTGTTTCTGGGAAGGAGATGTCAAGTTACGCATTCACTATACTGGAAAAATCTTACGTATGACGATGCGTGTTTGTAAGCTTTTTGTGTCTGTTCCTATGATTTTGGTGAATTCAACCGTACGGGAAACATAAAGACCGGCAAAGGGCGTCCCCCTTACCGGTCTTCGCATGACTTGATATACTTTCGGCTTACCCAAGCGTCTGAAATCATCTCGGTCGGAATGATGAACCACGGAGAACACATAAATTATTCGTTGTATGCCGTAAGGGTCTTTACAAGCAGGGTAGCGTAAAATTCCGAACCCCTGCGGTTCAAATGCACGCCATCCCGGGAAAAGAAGCGGTCTTTGCCTTTGCTGGCCGAATACCAGTCTACTACCGCAGCATTGCTGAATTCATTGGCAACTTCTGCGATATCCCTGTTAACGGCAGCCTCCCATTGCCGCGGACCACGCGTATTCACCAGCAGGACCCGCTTGTCGCCGCCCAGCGACTGCAGCAGAGATCTTAATTGCTTTTTGTTAAAAGGCCCGTTGGTGCCGAGCTCGATGATAATCCGGTCGCCGAGCCGGCCCTGGGCTTTCAACCGGTCGACCGCATCCCCTGCCTGACGCATTTGCCGGCCGACCTTGCCGTCCACGACGATGCCGGGAAGCATCTTTTCCAGGAAAGGCGCGGCGTCCAGCATGACGGAATCGCCGATGGCGGTGATGCCTTTGCCGGAACGCGGCAGCGGATCAGTGGTCTTGGCTGCGGCTGAAGCCGGCCGCCCGTTTGGCTCTTTTGCTTCCGTGGCCTCAACCGGCTTGTCCGCTGGGTTGTTCGGTTCGATCGCCTCGCTGTCGGTCTTGTCATCCTTCTTTTCTTTCGCCTTTTCATTCATTTTCACATTCGTCTTTTCTTCGTCGGGCTCATATGTACGCTGCACCGGTTGAGCCGCTGCTCCCGCTTCGACGACATGTGCGGCCGGCTCAGTCTTGTTCAAGACGTAGTAACCGCAAGCGGCCATGATCAGAATCACGGGAATGAGAGTGCTTAGTACGATGGGGCGAGTAGTTCCTTTTCCGGCAAAAAACAATCGGTTTCTTTTCAATCTGAATCCTCCTCTATGAAACGGTACTTCTTCGATACATTGATAGGAGCATCGAAGGCAGCCCAAAACTTTCGAAGTAGGATACTTTATGATAGATAAGCCACTAATTATTCATATGAAATAGCAATGATAGAAAGACTGCGGTGAACTAACGTAATCCGGTGTGATGCTTTATTTCCAGGCGCTAGGAAATCTTCCAACAAAACGGTATCCGGAAACGTTATAATTAATAACAACCGATTGAATGCCGGATATCCCTTCCCGTCGCCTGAGCCAGGCACTAACAAGGGCCGGATCATTTCTAACCGAAAGGAGAATGGCTATGGATTTTCGCAACCCTCCCGGACAGTATGACCCCGACGTTCACAAGAAGCGCCACGATGAAAAGGTAAATCAAGGTGCCGGCCGCGGATTTCTCTGGAACCTGGTCAATCTGCTGATAGGTCTAGCCATTGTGGCCGTGATCATCCTGCTGGTATGGCTGTTTTGATGTACGGAACTAATCGGTGGGAAACGCCAGGCCTGTCCGCCACCCGGACTACCGGAAGGAATGCAAAAACGGGCTTACCCCGTCTCTGCCTCGAAACAGCAGAGAGAGGTAAGCCCGTTCATTTTTTACATCACAGCGAAGCCTTTATTTGAATTCAGGCAGCCAGCTGCCGTGCGCCTCGATGAGATCGTCGCACAGCGCCACGATGTCGTCGATGGACAGCTCGGCAGACGTGTGCGGATCGAGCATAGCCGCATGGTAGATGTGCTCTTTTTTCCCGGTCACGGCTGCTTCGACGGTGAGAAGCTGCGTATTGATGTTCGTGCGGTTCAGCGCGGCCAGCTGCGGCGGCAGATCGCCCACGTACGTCGGAGTCACGCCGGATGCATCCACCAGGCAAGGCACTTCGACGCAGGCTTCCTTCGGCAGGTTCGTGATCAGACCGGTGTTCATGACGTTACCGCCGATTTTGAACGGCTGGTTCGTCTCCATCGCTTCCATGATGTAGGATGCATACTCCTTGGAACGGCTGTGCCCGATGCTTTCGCTGGCAAACAGCTTCTCGCGCATTTCCTTCCATCCGTTGATCTGGTTAACGCAGCGGCGCAGGTATTCGTCGAGCGGAATGTTGTATCTTTCGATGAGTTCGGGATAATTGCGCTTGATGAAATATGGATGGTATTCGGCATTATGCTCGGACGATTCTGTGACATAGTAGCCAAAACGCAGCATCAGCTCGAAGCGCACCATGTCATGATGCTTCTCCTTCTGCTTCTCGGCGGCACGGCGCTTGATTTCGGGGTACAGGTCCACCCCGTCCTTCTTGACCTCGAGCAGCCAGGCCATATGGTTGATGCCCGCGATTTTGGATTCCACGCCGGTCGGATCCATTTCGAGTGTTCTGAACAGGTCGGATACGCAGTGCTGCACACTGTGGCACAGACCGACCGTTTTCACACCGCCCACGGTGTTCATGACGTTGGTCAGCACCGCCATCGGGTTCGTGTAATTGAGGAACCATGCATCCGGACAGACTTCCTGAATATCCTTCGCGAAGTCCAGCATGACCGGAATCGTACGCAGGTTGCGGAAAATCCCGCCGATGCCCAGCGAGTCGGCAATCGTCTGGCGCAGGCCGTATTTCTTCGGCACCTCAAAATCGGTGATCGTACAAGGGTCATACCCGCCTACCTGGATAGCGTTAATTACATATTTGGCGCCGCGCAGCGCCTCTTTACGGTCCGTGTACGCTTTGATCTGGCATGTGCTGCCCAGCGTCTCCTTAATGCTGTTCAGGAGCCGTTCCGAATCGTTCAGACGCTCCATGTCGATATCGAAAAGGGCCAGCTCAAACCCCTGCAGCGCCGGAGTCGACATGACGTCTCCAAGCACGTTTTTTACAAATACGGTACTACCTGCACCGATAAACGTAATTTTGGCCATATTGATTCAATCCCTCCCGTAAATGTTGGCTTTCTTCAAGCCCGTCATATGACCTAAATATATAGGCCCGGCCCTGGAAATAACATGGAGCAACCCCTGCAATACCTGTCATAATCCCATTTTAGAATTCGCTTTCATCTCGTTTTTGAGCCGTTTTACCTGTTATAATGTAAAAAAACGTCTATCGACGTACCTTCACAGAAGACAGACCGCGTTTAAAGGTAATTTTTCTTGCAATATCAGGAAGCCATGGCTCTGGAGTTTATACTTTCTGATATTATAAAAAAAACGTCTATCGACGTACCTTTCAAAGAAGACAGACCGCGTTTAGCGGAAGTTTTTCTTGCGAGACAGACTGGAGGGACTCAGAGCGCAAATGACCCGGATCAATGTCGACTACTATATGCCCGCCTTGCAGGGCCAAACCGATCTCCGCTTGCACTTTTTCGGCATGGAGGAATGCCTGCCGAACCATTCGTGGGGACCCGGACTGCGGGATGCCTACATCCTGCACTATGTGCACAGCGGCACGGGGACTTTCACCACCGGCGGCACCACCTACCGGCTCGGCGCGGGACAGGGATTCCTGATCGTGCCGGATATGCTGGTGCAATACACGGCCGACGAGTCGGATCCGTGGACGTATACATGGTTCGGCTTTCAAGGTGTGCTGGCCAAGACGCTCCTGCAGCGCGCCCACCTGAATGCGTCCCATCCAGTCTACGAGGCCGGGCTGGACGGTGGTTTTCCGCGGTTTTACGGACAGCTGCGCGCCGCGATGGAAGGACCCGGCGGCGACGTGCTCAGTCAGGGCATCCTGTACGGGCTGCTGGGCGAGCTGATTCGGGACTGCCGTGACAACGGCGAAGCCCCGCGGCCAACCACCTCGAAGGAAGCCTACGTCCGCAAGGCCGTCGGCTATATCGAGAGCAGCTACAGCCAGAAGATCAGCATCCAGGACATCGCCCGTTCCGTCGGGCTGGACCGAACATACCTGTCCGGCCTGTTCAAGGACCAGTTCGGCGTGTCGCTGCAGGCGTTCCTGCTGGAATACAGGATGAAGCGAGCCGCTATACTGCTGCACAACCTGGAGCTGTCGGTAAGCGACGTGTCCCGCTCGGTCGGCTACACGGATCCGTTCCTGTTCTCCAAAATGTTCAAAAAAACGATTGGCTGCTCGCCCCGGGCCTACCGGGAGCAGCAGATTCCTTCTGGCAGCTGAGGAGCAGAAATTCCCATAAGCATGATGGCTGGATGATAAGCACCGCCTTCCATTTTTGCAGGCTCCGGCTCTCGGTCCGTCGACTGTGCGCTTTGAGGTGCCCGAAACGCCGGCTGAAGATCGTCCCCTACGCCACGCCAAAAAAAGCCCTCCAGTCCTATTAGACTGGGGGCTCCTTGGCTCTACATCTCGGCTGCCTGCCGCTCACGGCTTATTCCTGACGCAGCTCCGCAAACCGATTGCGGTATTGCTCATATTTCCCTTCCCAGATGTCCTTCCTGGAAGCAATGGTCCGGCCGTCGAGCAGCGCTTCAATAACGTCCAGGCAGACATCCCATCCGGCAACGTCCTTAGGCGTATGATCGGAGACTCGGACGATCGTCTCGGTCAGAACGAGGCGGCAGCCCTGCGGCTCCGGATACAGCTCAAACCGGACGCGGTCCTCCGCCCAGGTATACTCAAGGACCGACAGGGGCTTCAGCTCCAAAATTTCGAACTTTTCATAAGTACCGTCCTGCATATCGAATGAGATGACTCCGCCTTCACGCAAATCTTCGACGCGAAGCTCCGCAAACCACTGCTTCAGTTGGTCATTCTCGGTCAGCGCCGCCCATACCTTCTCCACCGGGTGCTTCAAATGCCGCACGAACCGCACACGGGTTCCCTGCTCGTCCTGCTCAACCACGGCCAATTCATTGGAATTCACGGCTGATCCTCCTTTTTCACATGCTCTTTAAAGTTTGTCATTCCGCCAGGATACCAAACAGAACTTAAATTCTGCCATACCCTGCAGCAGGTATTTCCTGCTCAGGGCTCTTCTTCATCGAGGAAGCGCTCCAGATCATCCAGCTTGCCGGACCAGAACCTGCGGTAGGGCCCAAGCCAATCGTCAAGCTGCTCCAGCGGCTTCGCGTTCAGGCTGTACATCCGCTTCTGGGCATCGCTGCGGACGGTCACAAGCCTCGCTTCCCGCAGGATCCGCAAATGCTTGGACGCCCCCGGCTGGCTTAAGGACGACAGCTCCACAAGCTCCCCTACAGAGCGGTCCCGCACTCGCAAATATTCCAGAATACTCCGCCGGTTCGGTTCGGATAACGCTTCAAACAGTTTGTCCGTGTTCATGCTTATTATATTACTATTTGGTTATATAAATGTAAAGGAATATAAAGAATGATGCTGTATCGTTCTTCCACAACAAAAGGGCCATCCCTCCAAGGATCAACACGCTTCCTCGGAAGAAAGGCTCCAAGGAAAAAGCACACGGCTGCCAAGTATGAGATGGCCCTAAGGTTACAGGGGCAGGGTTTGCATTTTAGTGAAATCCGGCTGAGCTAACGCTCGGCACCATCGGCGAATACCGATGAGCCCCGTAAGCGCGCCCAGTCGGCTACCCGGGCGGGATCGCCTTCCCACAGCCGCTCCCGGCCCCACTGATTCGCCTCGGGCTTGCCTTCGCATTCCACGCGGATCACCGGGAAGAGCCGCGTCGGCGCCTCCCGCGGCAGCCCGTGAATCCACAGCTCATCGCCGCTCTGTTCGAACGCGAGCTCCTGCCCTGTGGTCAGGAGCGTGACGCCCTTCACCCGGGTATTCAAGTCGGCCAGCCTCATGTCCGGGCGGCCGTCCCAGAACCGGATGATCAAATACAAGTGATTGCCGCGGGTCGTCTGCCGTCCGCGGGTGATAAACTCGGTGACGGAGCCTCCGTCCGTGCCGTACACCGCCTCGCCGTGCACCTCCAGCCAGCGCCCGATCTCCAGCCCACGCTCCACGAATTCAGGCGGGAGCTGACCGTCCGCCGTCGGGCCGACGTTGAGCAGCAGGTTGCCCCCGTGGCCACCGCCTTTCTCGGCGCTTTCGCAGAGCATATCAAGCAGCACGTCCGCCGGACGCCACCGCTCGCCGATTACATGGCTCCAGAGCCGCCATGTCGTTACCTGGCACGACTCCCACATCCGCTTTTGCTCGGCATGGATCACATGCTCCGGGGTACCGAAATCGCCGAGCGTATCGGAATCGCCGGCACCCACGCCCCCGTCGGCCCGATACCCGTCATGAGCGGCGGAATAACCGAGCCGGTTGTTGATAAGAATATCCGGCTGCAGCGCCCGCATTTCCTCCACCAGCTTCACGCTCTGCAAATCATCCGCATTCCGCGGCCATACTCCGTCGAAGAAGAAGTGGTCGATCTTTCCGTAGTTCGTCAGCAGCTCTTTGACTTGGGCGTGAAGATAGGCACGGACCTTCCCCCACCCCTCCGGATCCTTGGCCGGACCGTCGAAATACGCCGGCAGCCGCCAATCGATCCACGAATAGTACAGTCCGATCCGCAGCCCCTCCTTACGGAAGGCCTCGGTGTATTCATGGACAAAATCCCTTTGCGGAGCCTGCTTGGCGCTGGAGTAGTCCGTATAAGCGCTGTCCCACATGCAGTAGCCGTCGTGGTGCCGGGTCGTAAAGCAGGCATATTTAAACCCGGCTTTTCTCGCCGTATAGGCCCACAACTCGGGATCGTAATGCTCCGGGTTCCATGCGCAGGCCTGCTCCGCATACTCCTTGTGGTCCAAATGCTCACGGAACAGCACCTGTTCCCCGCGCCCGTACTGCGCATAAGGCCCCCAATGGATGAACATCCCGTAACGGCTCTCGGTAAACCACTTCCATTTGTCCGGAACGGTAAAGGCTTGCGATTGAATAGCGGTCATGATCGAAGTTTCCTCCTTACGATTGGGTCTCGGATGTCACGGATTTCCGCGCATCGTACGCTTCCTGGTAGATCTCCAGGTATCGGTCCAGTCCCATGCTCTTCAGTGTCGACTGGTACTCGTTCCACTGGGCGCTGAGGTCGGCGTCGCCTATAATGAACCGCGCCATCATTTCGTTCGTGTAATCGAAGATCGTCTTGGACAGGTCAGCCAGCTCCTGCGATTGGTCCACTGTAAAATTGAGCGGCGGCAGCACCGTCTCCACCTTGACACGATAAGGCTCGTATTTGGTCTTCGTCTCGTTGTATAGGATCGATTCTAGCGGGTTCTCCTTGTCCTCCACGGCACCGAGGCGCAGCGAATTCGGACGGTAGGCGATGCCGGTCTGCGCCCAGTGCTTGTTCTGCGTCACCCCGAATTGGGACATGTCTTTATAGACCGCCTGCTTGCCGTTTAATCCGATTTCGCCTTCTTTGGCCCATCTCCAGTCCTTATCCGGCTCGCCGATCGTAGAGCGCAGCGTCGTTTCCCGGTCGTACAGGGCGTCCGCGAAGCGGAAGGCCGCCGCCGGATTTTTTGCCTTGTTCGTGATCACGAACTGCCCCGGGGCCACCTGGTAAGGATCGTACTGCGTCACCTGAAGCCCCTCCGGGCCTTTCAGCGGCGGGACGGCGACATAATCCTTCCACCGGCCACTCGCACCGCTTAGCTGGGTGAGCACACTCATATTGGGGCCGGAGGCGGCGCCCAGAATCGACACGTCCGGGTTTTCTCCAAGCTGAACGAGCTGCGCGGGATCCCGGGTCAGCGATTGCGGATCCATCAAGCCTTCGGCGTACAGCTGGTGCAGGAAGGCCAGCCCTTCCTTCCAACCGTCCTTGACGAAAGAAATGTCGACTTTGCCCTCATCATTCACATACATCCGCGTATACGGTGCGTACGTGAAAGAGTTCATCAGAAAATTTTCCACGCTCGTCGTCAGGGTCGAATTTTGCGTCGTTTGCGGCGCTCCCGAGAACGGAATTTCGTCGGCCTTCCCGTTTTTATTCGGGTCCTGGGTCTTGAACGCCTTCAGCACCTCGTAAAATTCATCGATCGTGGTCGGCATCTCCAGATTGAGCGCCTTCAGCCACGGCTCGTAGATCCACAGTTTCTGGCGCATGGAGCAGTGGTAGCATTCGTTCGGAGCCGGCAGGGCGTATATGTTCCCGTCAGCCGAGGTGATCGTCGGTTTGACCAGCGGACTTTCCTCAAACATTTTTTTCGTATTCAGGCCGTATTTCTCAATATAATCGTTCAGGGGAAGAATGACCCCCTGTTCTCCGTATAACGCCTGCTGCTCCGGCGTGACGTTCATGCTCATGATGACGTCCGGCAGGTCGCCGCTCGCCAGCGCCAGGTTGAGCTTCTCAGCGGTGGCGATTTCCCACTCCACATGAATATTCGTTTTCTCCTCAAAATATTTGGTGAATTCGTTCGTGTTGAAATCTTCGACGGCCGGATTGGCACCGATCATGACCTTGAGCGTCAGTTTGTCGTTCACGATCGGAAACACGCCCGCATCGCTGACCGCTTCACCGGCACCCGGCTCCGCCGCCGGCGCGCCTCCCGAATCCCCGCTGCCGCATGCGCCGAGCAGGCTGATCATGACAGCGGATATGAGTAGCAAAGACAGGAACTTTCTTTTCACACCGATCATCTCCTTATCCCTTTAATGAGCCGATCATGACGCCTTTTACCAGAAATTTCTGAACGAAAGGATACACGACCAGAAGCGGAAAGATGGAAATCACAATCAAGGAATACTTCAGTAAAATTTTGAGTGCCTCCCTGCGGGCCGCATCCTGCGGATCCGCCGCCAGCATCGCTGTGTCGACATCGTTCTGGATCAGAATATCGCGAAGCACGAGCTGCAGCGGGTAGTGGTCCTGGGATTTCAAATAAATCATTGCGTTAAAATACTGGTTCCAGTTGGCCGACGCATAATACAGCGTAATCACGGCGAGAATGGGTCCCGACAGCCGGATGACCACTTTCCATAAAAACTGAAAGTCATTGCATCCGTCCAGCCGTGCCGCCTCCAGCAGCTCGTCCGGTATGGACATTTGAAAATACGTCCGGGCGATGATTACATTCCATACGGTCAGCGCTCCCGGAATGATCATGGACCAGATCGTATCGAGCATACCGAGCTCCCGCACCAGCAGATAGCTGGGGATCAGTCCCCCCGTAAACATCGTCGTGAACATGAACAGAATCATGAATACGTTTTTGCCGTACAGGTCTTTACGGGACAGCGGATAAGCGGCCAGCACCGTCAGGAAGACGTTGAGGGCGGTGCCTGTCACGGTGTAGACGACGGAGTTTTTAAATCCGGTCCATACCATCTTGTAGTCGAATACGGCAGCGTAACCTTCCAGCGTCGGACGAACCGGCCACAACCATACCTTGCCGGACACGACCGCATTGGAGTCGCTGAAAGACGCGCTGACGATGTACACGATCGGATAGAGCACGCTGATAAAAAACAGGGTGACGATGGCGCCGTTCACGAGTGAGAACACCTTGTCCCCCCGGGAATCATTGCGCAACGTGCCGTTCATGGGCTTCCCTCCTTACCACAGACTTGCCTGCTTCGACTGCTGCGCGATCTTGTTGACCACGATGAGCAGCACCAGGTTAATGGCCGACTTGAACAAACCGATGGCGGTTGAGTACGAGTAATTTGCCACCTGCGAGGTCAGACCGACCTTGTACACGTACGTGTCGATGATCTCGGACGCCTTCAAGTTAATGGGGTTCTGGAGAAGGAGCACCTTCTCAAAGCCGACGTCGAGCACATGCCCGGTGCTCAGGATCAGAAGGATGATCGCCATGGGCATAATGCCGGGCAGGTCGATATGCCACATCCGGCGCAGCTTGCTGGCCCCGTCGACCACGGCCGCTTCATGCAGGGCAGGGTCGATTGCGGCTAGCGCCGCAATGAAAATGATGCAGTTAAAGCCCGCATGCTGCCAGACATCCGACCAGACGTAAATGGAAGAGAACATCGAAATCTCACCCATAAAATTGACCGGCCCCACACCGATAAAGCCGAGGAGCTTGTTGACGATGCCCGTTCTCGGGTCGAGCAGCTCCCGGATAATCCCGACGATGACGACGATCGAGATGAAATGCGGGGCATACGTGACCATCTGCACCGCCCGCTTGAATACCCGCCCCCGCAAATAGTTGAGCCCCAGCGCCAGCAAAATGGGAAACGGAAAGCTTGCAGCCAGGTTGTAAAAGCTGAGGATCAAGGTGTTTTTCAAAATCCTCCAAAAGTCGTACGAATGGACAAAACGCTCAAAGTGCTTCAGCCCGACCCACTCGCTTCCCCAAATGCCTTTGGTCACAATAAAGTTCTTGAAAGCGATTTGTGCGCCATACATGGGTACGTACTTGAAAATGATCAAATACAGGAGCGGCAGCGCCATCAGCACATATAACTGCCAGCTGTGGATCAGCTTCTTTACGGTGGGTCTCCTTCCCGTCCTGCGCGCTGCCTTTGTCTTTCGCTCGGTCACCGACATGCTCAATTCACTTTCACCCCCTTGATTGGACCCAGCATAGACCGGGACCGCCCAAGGTGTAAATTGCCTGTTCCCCGGCGGATTTACCCTCGTTCAGAAAGGCCGTTGACCTTTGTCCGGCTTGTATACATTTCGTTAGATTCGGGCGTATTTGCCTTAGGCAGCCGGCCGCTGGCGGGGTATTCCCGTGAAAGCGAAAAGGCCAGGAAGTCCCTGGCCCAAAAACGCTTATGCATCCTGACGGTGAAGAGGGGAAGCCGGTTTCTTATGTGCGATATCGCGGTACGTCGTTGCGCTGATGCCGCTGCCGCGCTTAAAGGCCCGGCAGAAGGTGCTGGACGCGTGGTACCCGACCTGCTGCGCAATATCCCGGATCGGCAGCCTGGTCTCGGACAGCAGCTGCTTGGCTTTGTCCAACCGGAGGTTCTCAACGTATTCGGAAAAATTGACTCCTGTCTGCTCTTTGAAAAATTGCGACAGATACCCCTTGGATATATTCAGATGATCCGCCGCGGCATCCAGGCTGAGATCAGCCTGTCCGTACTGGTGATGAATGTAGTCCACCGTATCGCGGATCAATTGGACGTTGCGGCTCTTCTTGCGCCGATCGATGTCGTCCGAAATTTCCGCGAATCTCTCCGCCGCGTTGTCAAACGCCTGCTTCGGGTGATTGGCCGTGCCGAGCTGCTGCAGCAGATGCCTCATGTCCGCCTGCTCCTTCACCATCAGCTGATCCTGCACTTTAACCAGGCAGCCCACCAGGTCAAGAACGAACAGCTGCTGCATCGCCAAGGGAAGGTGCCGCTCCTCGAAATTTTCCCGGTACAGGGAGGCGAGCAGCTTCCGGACCTCCTCCGTCTCGCCTGCTTTGATGTAATTCATAAGGCGGTTTTCCGATTCCGCCGGAAAATAAAAACCGCGGTGATCGTGGGCCAGATCCTCGAACCAGACGGACTGGCTGGTCCCGGCTTCATACAGCCGGGAGAGCGCCTGCCTCGCTTCTTCAAAGGACTCCGGCACTTCAAGGAGCGCGGTGCGGTAGCCTCCCACCGCAAAGCCCGCCTGAAGCCCGTGGCGGTTGATTTCCAGCGTCAGCTGCTGCAGCTCCCGTTCCACCGTCTTGCGGAAGGCGCCGGGATCGCCTTGTCCGTTGACGAACAGGACGGCGATTTTATCCTCGGCGACCGGGTAGGTGAAGGGACAGCCCTTCAGCGTCCGGCCCAGCATATCCTGGATGAGGACACGTTCGATATCGAGCTCGCGCAGCTCCTCCTCCTGAAACCGGTGCCCGCCGCGGTGAAACTGAACGATTCCGACGGCGCAGCCGCTGCCCTGAATATCGGCGTTTTGATGCTTCAGCAGGGATTCAACGTGTTCGGCCATCAGGTATTCCCCCTGAAGAAGCCGCCCGAAGAACGACTCCCGCAGCAGCGGAGCCTGCCGCTCGATTTCCTGCTGCAGTTCATCGTTGTTGTCGATCAGGCGCGCGAGTGAGTGCTGAATATAGCCGTACATATCCTTTGGCCGCTTCAACTCCCCGCCGTTCAGCCGGGATGTCAGGGCAGTCGTGATGTTCACGATCGGCCTCCCGCTTCGGGTGGCGAACAGATAGGCAAGGACGAGGCCAAAAATCAGGAACGCCAGGAGGATGGTCACGGTGGTATGCTTGATGGCCAGCACTTTGCTCAGGACGACATGGGGCGGCTGGGCGACGACATAGGACCATCCGTTATAGGACGAGGTGGTATAGGTCATCATCATGCCGCCGGTAGCCGCTGAAGCTTCAATCACTCCGGATTTCGCTCCCGGCGGCAGGCTCTGCCGGGTCACCATGCCGCCGCTTGACAGAGATGTAACCAGGCGTCCTTTCTCATCCACGATGGATACCCAGCCCCCGTCGGATATGTCGATTCCACGCAGAAGCGACTGCAGGCGCTGGTTGTCAACCAGAATCATCAGCGCCCCCTGAATATGGCCGGGGTAACCGAGAGACTGGACATATGTCAGCAGATCCGTCGTTTTGCCTTGATACACCGTGGATCCGGACGACATGATTTCCCGGTTGCGGAAATGGCCGAGAAGATCGCTCCTCCAGGTTGCGAAATCCTTGCTGGGGTCAGAGAGCATGTAACGATAGAACGAGGGAAGTTCATAAGTGGAATCCGGGGATAGCGCCAAATCGCTATTTTTGAAGATCAGATAGTAGTTAAGAATAAATCCATTGGCTGCATTGTAGCTGTAGAGGCTTTTTTGCGTCCGGTACACCTTGTACGCCGTCGTGTCCCGGAACGGTTCCTTCACCTGCTGAAAGCTTTGAACGGCCGGGTCGCTTTGCAGCTGCAGGGAGATCCGGTTAATCTCGTTGAAACGGCTGTCGACCGTTTCCTTCACCTGATCCAGCATCTGCAGGTTGCTATGCGTGACTTCCTTTTTCACCACGTCATAGGTTTGCCTGTAAAACAAAGCCCCTGCAAGCAGGGTAAACAGCATGAATAAGAAATAGGGGATCATGAATCGAACGAAAATGTACTGGATTTTCCATCCATTGGCCCATCGCATGGATCACTTCTCCTCTCTTCATTCTGGGATGCCGATTCGACAAAACACAACGCGAAACCTGTCTAAATATCAACATTGTAAGTGCTTTCATATTTTTTATCAACGGGTTTGTAAGGTTATATGACATACAAAAAAGCAGCCGAAGCCTTCGGCTGCCTCCATCTCACACGGAACCTCAGCGGGTTCCCACGTTAAAATCCACCTCCTCGATCAATTCGATAATTTCGCCGTTCGGGCTGTGCAGGACCGCATTGCGGATCCTAAGCGGCGGCTCACCCAGCTCCAGATTCCCCGGCTCCACATAAATCCGCGCCCCGTGAGCGAGAGCCTTGTCCACCATCTCATCCACATTATCCACGTAGAATGCCAAATGGAGCAGGGCGCCGTGCTTCACTTCCTCGCGCGAAGGCGCCTTATCCCCCTCGGCCGGAACTTCGGCGCCGCGGTCGAACACCTCAATGCAGGTCCGCCCGTCAGGCGAAACTAGCATCGTGGCCGTCTTAATTTTAAACGCAGGCAGGCTCCATGAGTGACCGACCGAAAACCCGAGAACCCGGATATAAAAATCAAGCGTTCCTTCATAATCCTCTGCCTGAATGGCCGCATGGGCCAGTCCTTTCACGCTCATTCCCATCTCTCCCTTTGTGTGCTTCTTGTATCGTTTTCATTTTATAGATTCATTTCCGTGATCGACATGCATGAAATAAGGAATTGGGCTGTACCTATTTGCATAAAATAAGTTATTTTCGTATGCTTACCTTATCTTTATATCAAGTACAGGAGAGATGGCGAATTTGAGCACGGCAGTTGACGAGATCGACCTGAAAATTTTAAAACTTCTGCAGCATGAAGCGCGAATGCCGATCGCCCAGATCAGCAAGCAGATTGCCATGTCCCAGCCTTCCGTGAAGGAGCGGATCGTTAAGCTCGAGGAACGGGGCGTGATCACGGGGTACAGCACGGATCTGAATTTACGGGAGCTGCAGCGGGGAACGACCTCTTTTATTCTGATGAAAACCGAGCAATGCAGCGAGCTGGTGGAATTTTGCACGCAGTCCAAGGAAGTGACGGGCTTGTTCCGCATCAGCGGGGAGTACAACTATCTCATTCACATCCAGACGGGATCGGTGGACGAGGTGGCTGACTTCCAGGACGCCCTGGCGAAGTTCGGGCCGTCGAAGTCGCATATCAGCCTGAAAAATATATTGGATCACCGGATTTTGCTGTGATGGAGCCGGTATAGGTGTATCCCAAATCCCGAGTATTAGGAGGAACCGTAATGACGGCACAGCTTGTATTCCGTTAAGTCAGAGCCCCGCCTCCGGATTGCAAGGTAGCATTTTGACCCAAGTTCAAAATCCAACCGCGAATCAGGAGGATACGATAAATGGATATTCAGATCAGGGAAATGACAGACCGGGACCGCCCGGAGCACATTAAGATCGACGGCGGCTTTACGGTAGATTCCGAGCTCGTTTTGTCCGTTACGGACCAAGGGATCGGTTATACGATTAAACCCGTCGTGCCCAGTTACCAAAAAAGCTACCCCGACGAGGCGGACCAGGGCGACAGCGGAAATTTGTCGGAGTACATCGGCCGTCCGGACCGTGCGGTCTACCTGGCCTTAGCGGGAGATCGGGCCGTCGGCCGGATCATGCTGGCAAAAAATTGGAACCGGTACGCCTATATCGAGGATCTTCGGGTGGATCGGAACGCCCGGGGACACGGCATCGGCCGGAAATTGATCGAGCAGGCGGTGCTCTGGGCTAAGGCCGGCCACACGCCCGGCCTCATGCTGGAGACGCAGAGCAACAACGTGCGGGCGTGCCGATTTTATGAAAGCTGCGGATTTGTTATTGGAGGCTTTGATGCTTATCTATACCGGGGCTTTAAAGAGCATGCGCAAGAAAAAGCTGTTTTCTGGTACCTGCTGTTCTAGCGGTCAACGGATGTCAGCTCAGCGCATAAACCGCGATGAGAATCAGCACCGCAGCTATGATTAAATAATTCCTCGTTCTAACGGGAAGTTTGTTGGCTTTCGGGCCGATGACCTGACGGTGGAAGACGAACAGCAGCATCAGATCTGCAAGCAGCACCAGCAGGATCAGATCCATTCTGCCGTCGATTCTCGCCGTCAGATTTTTTTCGGCAAAACCGAAAACGCATAGACCAAGGAATAAATACATGACATTTCTGACGATTTCCACAAAACTCC
Organism: Claviceps quebecensis; assembly: GCA_004016085.1. Taxonomy (NCBI): domain Eukaryota; kingdom Fungi; phylum Ascomycota; class Sordariomycetes; order Hypocreales; family Clavicipitaceae; genus Claviceps; species Claviceps quebecensis. The sequence goes on from QEQW01000013.1 coordinate 139,105, forward strand.
AGATGACCTTCATCTCGCGACACCTCGCTTAACTCCATTTCTATCCACCAGGGACTGTTCGATCAACCGATCGGCAGTCCCATTTCCACCGTCGTTCCCTTGCCGGGCTCGCTTGTAATGTTCAGGATGCCGCGGTGGGAAGCGATAATTTTCTTCACGATCATCATGCCCAGACCGTAACCTTCCAGCTTGGTCGTATGGAATGGCTCACCGATCCGCTCCAGCACCTCTTCGGGCATGCCGATTCCGTTGTCCATGAACCGGATCCGCTGGTAACCGCCGTCTGCCTCGAGCACGATGTCGATCCGGCCCCCGCCGGGCAGCGCTTGAATGGCATTTTTCAGGATGTTTAGAAACACCTGCTTGATCTGATTGCGGTCGCAGGAAATTTTCTCCTCCCGGATGCAGGTGCACCGGATGCGGACATTGTTCTTCGCCGCCTCGATTTCGATCAGGCTCAGCACCTCCTGCAGAATCGTCATGCACCAATCTTCCCGGAAGCGGATTTCCTGTGGTTTGCCTAAAATGAGAAACTCACCAACGATCAGGTTCATCCGGTCCAGCTCCGACATAATCAGGTCATAATGCCGCAGTCCAGAGGTTGGTCCCGCCAGCTGAATAAGGCCCTTGACGGTGGTCAGGGGATTACGGATTTCGTGCGCAATGCCGACCGCAAGCTGGCCTGCGAATACCAGCTTCTCCGTATTCCGCAGCACCTCCTCGGTCCTCTTCATTTCTGTAATATCCCGCAGGGTGCCAATAATGCGGCAGAGGCAGCCGCCCATATCAAAAACCGGCAGAACGTCCAGCATATAATAGCTGTCGGAGTCCATCCGGGTGTCCTGCAGCTCTACGCCGATGCATTCCTCCTGTCTGGCCAGCACCCGCTCGAAATAGGGGGAAACCAGGCGGTGCTCCAGCACCGGCGTGCCCAGGTATAGATGCTTGTCCCCGCCGTCTAAGCGGAGCATCCTCAAGTATTGATCGTTCATGTCGATAATCCGGCCGGCGGCGTCCGTCACGACAACCCCCTGATAATTCGCCTCCAGCAGCACCTGGTTCAACGTGTGAAGGTGGGCGTTGTTCCGGCGAAGCAGCATTTCCCGCTCCACGGAATCGACCATGGTACACAGCAGGGTCAGCAGGTGCGGATGGGCCGAATCGACCCCGGTCATCAGGGAAAGCGTTCCAAGCACCGCCCCATCCTCCCGGTGGAAAGGGGCCGAGTAACAGGCCATGCCATGGAGCGCCTCGAAGAAATGCTCTTCGCCCAAGGTCTGGAACGGACGCTTAAACCGCAGGCACAGCGGGACTGAGCCCGTGCCGGTTTCATCGTTGTAGCGGACCCCCTTGGTAATGCCCAGCTCCCCGATGGCCTCTAGAAACATCGGCTCGCCGTAGCATTCCAGCAGATATCCCCATTGGTCGGTCACGGTGACCAGGATCGGGGTCCCTTGAATGGTCGACAGAAACTTGTTGACGAAAAAAAGAATGATATCAATATATTCCTTATAAAAGGACAACCGTTCCTCCAGTTCCTCTGTGGTGTAGCGCTTGCTGAGAACGGGAAACTTGGCGGGATCGAGGCCCCGCTGCCTGTAATGCGCATTAAAAGCTGCAATGATCTGCTGATCATCCATTTGGTCTATCTCTTTATCCATTGCCTATACCCCATTTATGCCGATATTCCATCCCAAGATGACGTTCAATTCCCTCTATTCTATCATCCTTTGGGACGAAAGCGTCCGCATAATATGAAGATTTTACCTGAAAATAAATCATCCCCTTCCCGCAGAGCCGTCAATGCCCCAGGAAAGAGGATGTATTAGGATAAGGATAAGCCATAACCTGTTTCGATCAACGGCCCGTCAGGCGCTTGATAATCTCCCGGCTTTTTTTCAAATACCGGACCGATTGATCGTATTCCCGGCTGGCCACGCCCAAATATAAAATATCGATGACGTTCAGTTGGGTCATCCGCGACGACATCGCGCCGCTGCGGATTTCGTTCTCCGTCGATGACGTGTAGAGCGGATAATCGGCCTGCGCCGACACAGCATTGTTGCCGTACTTGGTGATGGAAATCGTCTTGGCTCCGCAGGCGCGCGCCTCCTTCAGGCATTCGATGACGTGGGCCGTCTCGCCCGAATACGAAATGCCGACCGCCACGTCGCCCGGATTCAGCATGACCGCCGAGGTCAGCTCCAGATGCGGATCGGTAAAGGAATGGCTTGTCTTGTTGATCCGCAAAAATTTGTGATGCGCATCCTGCGCGATCAGATGGGAAGCCCCGAGACCGTAGAAAAAAATTCGGGAGGCTTGGCTTAACGCCTCCACCGCCAGGTCCACGGTCTTGGGATCAAGAATCGTTACCGTGTCCCGGATCGACTGAATGTTGTTGGCGGACACGGTTTGGATAATTTGCTCCATGGAATCGCCCGGACGAATCTCCCGGTACTCATAGCGCTCCTCGTTCTGGTTCAGGTCCCCGGCCACCTTCAGCTTCAGCTCCGGGTATCCTTTCACCCCCATGGATTTGCACAAGCGGATGATCGCCGCCTGGCTGCCGCCGCTTTCCGCAGACAGCTGCGCTACGGACATGTCGAGTATGCTGTGCGGATAGCTGATAATGTATTCAGCCACTTTGCGCTCTGAGGGCGTAAGGTCGTCCAGGATCTCTCGCAGTCTGACTAGTCCCCCGTTCATGATGTTCTCTCCTTTGCCCGTATCGTATCGTAGCAGATCTCATCCCTGCTCGTTCTCGTTCGCATCGTTATCAATCTCTGACGGCGGCGGTAATCGCGTTGTGCACCGCCGCCCGCAGCACGCCGACGCTTCCGCTTCGGCCGTAATAGACCCGGTTGGTGAGCAGCACCACCGCCAGGTCCAGATCGGGCTCCATCCACAGGCTGGTCCCGGTAAAACCGGTGTGCCCGTAGCTGCGCGGGCCCATCCAGTCGCCGGAGGCGTCCCAGCGGTCCCCCTTGAGGACCCAACCGAGCCCCCGGTTCGCCCCGGCGATGCCGGCGGTATGGGTCCGGGTCGCGGCCCTGACGGCCGCCGCCGACAAGACGCGCCGCGGCTGGCCACCAGGCGCGACCGGCTCCGGCGTGACGCCGCCGGCCAGCCACATCCGCGCATAGCGCGCCAGGTCGCCGGCGGTGGCGAACAGGCCGGCGTGCCCGCAGACGCCGCCGAGGGCGCGGGCTTTCTCGTCGTGGACCACCCCCTGGAGATGACCGCCGGCAGCGCGGTCATATTCCGTCGGGGCGGTCCGCGCCCGCAGCCCGGCTGTGGGGGCGAAGACGGCGCCGGCCATGCCGAGCGGCTCCCAGATCCGCGCCTTGGCCGCCTGGTCCAGAGGCATGCCTGCCGCCTTCTCGGCGATCCGGCCGAGAAGGAGGAAGCCGAGGTCGCTGTAGACGGCCGCAGTACCCTGCGGATGCTGCAGCGCCACGCCGGTGACCGCCTCCCACATTTGGGGCTGCGTCCAGCCGTGCGAGTGGATATTTCGATCCGCCGGCAGACCGGAGGTATGGGTGAGCAGCTGCCCGATCGTCACCTCTTCCCGCCCCTCACCGGCAAACTCGGGCAGCCAGGCGGCAGCTTTGGTACCAAGCGTCAGGACGCCGTCATCGATCAGCCCGAGCACAAGCGGCAGCGTGACGCTCACCTTGGTCAGCGAAGCACAATCATATAGGACATCCGGTCCGGCCATAAGCGGATGATCCGGACCCGGATTTGCCTTCCCCGCTGCATAGACCCATTCCTTCCCGTGCCGGGTGACGGCCAGCACCGCCCCGGGTATCACCCCAGCAGCCATCTCCCGCTCAATGGCACGCCCGGCGGCCTCGAGCCCTTTTGGGTCCAGGCCAAGCGCCTTGGCGCCTTCCGCTATACCAGCGTACATGATCTTCCCTCCCGATTTCCGGCTCCCACCAGGGTCGTCAGCAGACTCTATAGGCGCAATAAATGTTCAGAACCTGACGGAGCATATCCATAAACGCCCGCCAATAGGCCAAACCAACTTACTTGTATGCTGCCTTGAGATGTAAACATTTCTGGTGCCTATTATATCGCTTGCGAAATTTTATTTCAACTTACAGCTTATACTTAGAAATTTTTATTTAAAAACTCAGCGACATCTATTGATCCACGGTCATTAAGGACCGTCCCTACTGATGTTTATGACATTTCGTTCATTTTAAGACACTTCCGTCTAGGCATCTGCATAGGATGCAGCAGGTCAATTCCAAACGGAGGTCAACGTCATGAGTGTGCAATATTCAGGCTATCAGCACCAAACGCTGTACCAGGCAGAGCCTCATATGAGCCAAACGCTTCATTCGGCTCGGGAACGCTTCAAGCAGCTGTGCCGCCAACATGTCAATAAGCATGTCCGCATTGAAACGCTGGACGGCGATGTATTTGAAGGAACCCTCCTGCACTGCGACAAGGGTATCGTGTATATCCAAATTCCGCAGTCATCCGGACACCGGGCTTTCTTCCCCGGACGCCCCCCCTTCTTTAACCAAACCATCCTGCCTCTGGTCCTGTACGAACTGCTAGTCATCAGCTTATTAGCGTAAGCTCGCCATAACTATGCTCAAATGAGCAAAGAAAGGAGTCATCCCCATGGCATTCATGCCTCCCTTCGGCCCTCAAGGCCAGGTGCAGCCGCCTTCATCCCCGCCGCCGCAATTTACGCCTGCACAAACCGGCGCATCGGCGCTCGCCGTTGATCCCGGCGCAATCTCCGGCTGCCTTTTCCGCAATACGTTTATTTGGCACGTACGCGGTCCGGGCTTCTGGTTCTATCCCGTCTTCGTCGGCCGGACCTCCGTTGCCGGATTCCGCTGGAACGGATTTTTCTGGATGTACTCGGGGCTCGACCTCAGAACCATCCAATCGTTCACCTGTTTCTAGAAACGTCCGCTGTACGACAAAGCGGCGGTACCCGGAAAGCGTCCATGGCGCTCCCGGCGTACCGCCGCTTTTTCATGGGTCATACACGCTCAGCATGGATCTTACATGCTCAGGATGGCATCCGCAGCTGCAACCCTCACGCCAGCCTCCGGTATGCCTTCCTGCCAAGAAAGAAACAGACGATAGCGGCTCCCAAACCCAGCGCGACCACCGGACCCGCGACCCAAGGATTATACAGTACGGTGGAGGTGGCGCTGATCACGGCTCCTCCCATGCCTGCCCCCGCCGCCAGGCCTAAGTGCGTCACCGACGTATTCAGGCTGAGCACGAGATCGGAGGATTCCGGCGCCTGCTGGATAAAGTAAGTTTGAATGGCCGGTGCCGTTACAAACATGGCGAACATCATCACGCCGATCAGAACGAGGTCCGGAACGAGCCAGGAGGAAAACGCCGGCAGCAGCGCCAGGGCCGCGGCATGGACGAGCAGACCAGCTAGCAGAATGCGTACGGCCCCCCACCGGTCCACGGCGTAGCCTCCCAGACGGGAGCCGATCACCCCGAGAATGCCGAAGCCCAGCATGGTCACTGCCACGCCTGCAGCGTTCATGTGAAGTACGCTTTGCAGAAACGGGGTCATATAGGTATACATCACTGAATTCCCGGTCTCACGGAACAGCGTAATGAACAGGGCACTCACGATAACTCCGCTGCCCAGCAAGCGCAGCTGGCGTCCCAAGGAGACGGGCTCCTCACCTTCCACGGCCGGGAGGAGCCGGTAAATCGCCGCCATAATCAGCAGGCTCAGCGCTCCCAGCAGGACGAAGATCATTCTCCAGCCGATCCAGCCAGTAATGGCGATGCCAATCGGGACACCCAGCACCATAGCCACGCTGAAGCCCAGAATAATCGTTCCGATGGCGCTGCCGACCTTCTCCGCCGGAACGAGCTTGGCAGCGGCGCTGAATACGACCACCAGGTACACACCCGAACTGATGCCCAGAATAATGCGTGACGCGATCAGCAGGACAAAATGGGTGCTGGCAAAGGACAGTCCGCAGCCGGCTGCGAAAACCAGCAGCGCGATCAGCATGACTTTTTTTCTGCCGAGACGGGAGGTCAGCGAAATTAAGACCGGCGTGCCAATCGCAAAAGCTAGAGAATATGCCGTAATCAGCTGCCCCGCCGCACCGACGGAAACGTTCATATCACCGGCGATCTCACTGAGCACGCCGCTGACGATCAGCTCCGAGGTGGCCGTCAGGAAAACGCCCAGCGTCAGTAAGTAAATATATAAGCGATTCATTCGTTGGACCATATTCATACCCTCCATATATACGACCGGCAGCCGGTGGATCCGAGGCATGGCCGGCACATGCCTTGGTTGCACCCTGAAGCCGATACTCATAGAATCAATGAGCGCAAGACCGGTACAGCGCCGGGCCACGTCTGGCACATCAACGTGCACCGTTCTTTTCGCTTGATTGAATTATATGAAAGGTACAAACAAATCGTAAGAACGCAAATGATTTGGAGATAGTCCTGCCATTTTGACTTACTAACAATTTGTAAGTGAATTATAAGTTTACACAAAAAAAACCAAAGGAGCCTCTTCTCCTTCGGTTTGTCTTCCGCCCGTTATATATCACCATTTAATCCGCTTGGCCGTTTCCAGCAGCAGGCCTCGTTCCTCTTCCGCAAGTGGCCAGGTATGGATCTCTTTTTGTATTCGCTCCAAGCTCGTGTATCCTTTGGCCAATCCGTTCAGCCTGGCGGCCAGCGTGGAATTCACCAGCTGCTCATGCGTCGGATAGAGCCTGCTCAACTGCTCGATCGCATCCGGATGCCTCTTCAGGTAGTACTTCTGATGGCGTTCCTCCGCCGGGTACCAGGCACTAAGGGGAGCGATTTCCGTATCCGGCCTGCCTTTGCCCTGCTCCTCGCGCCGAGACAGAACTTGTCGAATCGTCTCCAACTGCCCATCACCGCGATAGAGCAGCAGCGACAAATACTGCCTGCCTTTGTAATCGTTAATATTAAAAGGGTTATGATTGTCCCAGAACGCGTTCAGAATGTCGGAAAAGGAAATGACGCCAGGGTCATACACGACCTCGACCATCTCTGTATGATCACCCATGTTCCGGTACGTTGGGTCTGATGTCATTCCTCCTCCATAGCCAACCCGCGTTCGGATCACCCCCGGCATGTGGCCGAACAATGCCTCCGGGCTCCAGAAACAGCCCATCCCCAGCGTCACTATCTCTGGAGCAACACCTGGCTCTTGAGAATGATTGGATCCGGAATCCTGTATGCGCAATGGTTTCACCCCCTTCAACATTTAGGCGAACATCGTACTGATATCGTCGACCTGAAGCCCGAGCGTGCTGCCGATCAGAAAATACAGCAGCGTCCACACGAACGCCGTCGTGTAAGAGACCAGGGCAAAACGGCGGTAAGCCATCCCTTTCATGCCGACGGCATACGGCGTCACGTTACGCAGAACAGGCAGGAATACGCTGATGCACATAGCCATATTGCCGTATTTCCGGTTCAGCAGCTCCGCTTTATCGATATACCTGGCCATCCGCTTGGACCTGGTCAGACGGTCGAGCAGGCTGCTTGCCGCCAGACGGCTGACGACAAAGCCGACGGTCAAGCCTGAACAGATCCCCAGGTAAATCGTGATAAACGAAGAGACCGGTGCCAGATGCCCCGTCCCGGCAAGCACCCCGCCGATCATGACCACCACCTCGTTCGGAAGCGGGAGGCCAATAACGCCTAAGCACAATACGAAAAAGAACGCAAAATAACCAACCTGCTCAATGAGTCCCATCAACGTATCCATACTCTTTCGGTTCCTCCCATACCCAGAAAAAATAGTCCATGCTGAAGCCCTGAAGGCACGCTGCCAGACAGGCCCCCTTTTTAACTTATGCCGCCTCCCGGTCCATTGAGAATCCCATCCTCAACAGTTTGACCCTTTCTTAGCCCAGCTCTTCCTTCAGCTTCCGGTCAAGCGCCCGGAACGCGTCCCGGATCCGTTCTTTGGGCACCTTGGCATACAAGTCCCCGATGCTGACTTCATAGGAGGACTCCGAATCCCCGTTATCTTTTACATAATGATTCAATTGAATGCCTGTTTCGCTGATGATATCCACCAGGAGCGCCTCGAGCCGCTCTTTGCCAAGCTGGATATGGACGTGAAACATATTCGATACGGGAACGGCCGGCCTTGTGCTGACCCCATGGCATTCATTATAGAGCGCGGCAAGCTCTTTGGCTTCCTCATAATACTGCTCCATCCGTCCAATCCGCCGGTCAAAATAGTAATCGGCGCTGACTACATACGGGTACAGGCTGAACAGATCCCCGCCGTGCCGTCTCTTCCATACCTTGGACCGCTCTGTAAAATCCGGGCTTCCCGCCAAGACCGCACCGGAAATGCCCCCGATTCCTTTATAAAAAGAAACGTAGACACTGTCGAACAGCGAGCAAATTTCCGCGGCGGTTTTTCCATAATAAGGCGTAACCTCGAACAGTCTCGCTCCATCGAGATGCAGGCGGATGCCCTTTTCGCGGCAATAGGCGGAAATCGCTTCGAGCTCGCCGTAGTCCGGCAGCTGGCCGCCGATTTCGCGCTGGGGCAGCTCCAGCAGGAGACAGGAGACGTCCTCCAGCATCCGCTCAACGTCCTCCAGCCGGATCAGACGATCCTTGTCAGCCAGCAGCACCGGCTCAATATGATGCAGCTCTTTCAAACCGTCTTCCTCGTGGATTTCCAAATGGCACAGCGGGTGATACGCCACCTTCTTCACCTGCTTCTCATCGCACCAGATCCGCAGCGCGATCTGCTGGGCCATCGTCCCGCTCGGGAAAAAGACGGCCGATTCCTTGCCCAGGTAGGCCGCCATTTTGTTCTGGAAATCCTCAATTACCTTGCCTTTGCCGTAGGCATCGCCACCGAGGGACCCGTCCACCTCCCGGAAGGCCTCCTTCAGCACTTCCAGATTTCGGGGACCGTGCCCTCCCAGTACATATTTTGCCTGCTTGCCTGCTTCTGCCAATGATATTTTACCCGTATTCATTCGTCCGGACCGACTCCCTTTCTACTCGCGCATTGCAACCGGACGATGCCTAAGTCCGGCCGTTCACGTGACATGTTCAACAACGGTCGTTGTTTGCTGTCTTTAGCATACTAAATCTTGAAAGGAAGATGCAAAATTTTTTGCGCACGTAAACAGTCCCAGCTCCAGCCGGGGCTGGAATCAGGGACTGCCTTCATATCTCTTCTATGTGTCTATACGGGACGCTCAATGGAACCATTAAGATTTAGCCGCCGCTTCAAGCTCCTTGATCTCTGCTTTGTATTGTACGAGAAGCTTGGCGAGGGCGTCCTTGATGGCCGCCTCGTCTTTGGACTCCACCGCCTCATGCAAAGCAATGTGGGCCTTCACCATAGCGATCGCGGACTCGCTTGCTTCTTTGCTGATTGCAATGCTTTGCGTCGAGGCTTCGCCCGATACGGTCTGAGTTCGGCTTCTGAGCTCCCTCCTCCAGCTTATCGAGGATTTGGATCCGGAATTGTCCGCCGGATAAATCTACAGCAGGCGTGCCGGGCTGCGACTCCTTGAGTACCTCGAGAGATGGCACGTTAATGGATAGTTTCCTTCGAATCCATTTTAGCGGAAGGAATGGACGGAACAGCTCAGCTTCACCTTATAGAGTTTCTATTATTGAAACTTTTTATCTTTATTTGAACTTTAATGATACCTAACTTAATATTAGCCTACGTCAAGGAGGTGAATGTATGAATTCAAAAATCATTATTGCGCTAATCTCCCTCGCGTTAAGCGCGTTTGCCATTGGAACGACGGAATTTGTTATTGTCGGTATTCTACAAGAGGTGGCCGCTGATCTTGGGATCACGTTAACGCATGCAGGGACACTGGTGTCTGGATATGCAGTCGCCCTTGCTATTGGAACACCGATCGTTGTAGTAATGACAGGGAAGTTGCCTAAAAAAGGATACCTGGTATTCCTCATGATCGTGTTTACTGCAGGCAATGCTCTGGCAGCTGTAGCTCCTACCTATTCCATTTTGCTCTTGTCCAGGATAGTTACAGCGGTTTCTCATGGTGTATTCTTCGCTGTTGCGGCTACAGTGGCCGCTGATATGGTCCCGGCTAATAAAAAAGGAACAGCCATCTCCATTATGTTCACAGGGTTAACCGTGGCTACCATTCTTGGAGTTCCCCTTGGAACCTATATCGGACAGGTATTTGGTTGGCGGATGTCATTCGCCGTGGTCGCTGTATTAGGTCTGATCGCTTTGTTGGTCAGTCTTGCAGCCGTTAAAAAAGTACCGCGTTCGATGCACTCGCCGAGCTTGAGAGATGTGGGAAGTTTGATTGCCAACCCACGGATTATCACTGCTTTGCTCATGACGGTACTGGGTTTCGGCGGAACTTTCGTCTTATTTACGTATATCTCTCCTATCCTTGAAGAGATTAGCGGCTACTCAGCTTCGTCTATTTCATGGCTGCTGCTGGTTTACGGTATTGCCGTGGCAATTGGGAATATTGTCGGGGGAAAATTAGCAGATGGGCATCCTGTAAAGGCGCTTCGTTTTGTTTTCCTGTTTCAGGGCATCGCACTGCTGCTGCAAATTTGGCTGCTTCCCAACAAGACGCTCACCATTTTTTCCCTAATATTAATTGGCTTATTCGCATTTATGATGTCTTCCGGCGTACAGGCTTACATTCTTATGCTTGCAGAAAAGCTGGTACCATCCGCTAAGGATGTCGCTTCTGCATTAAATATATCTGCATTTAATATTGGGATTGCCGGTGGTTCTACATTAGGTGGGCTTGCAGTAGACCATTTGCATATTATGGACACAGCTTGGATTGGTGCAATTATGGCGGGATTCGCCTTTTTACTTGCATTAATCAATTACAGAATGGATAAGAAACAGAAACTTTTTATTGAGGAGCGAGGATAAATGAATTTGAATTCATTAGAACTTTTGGAGAAAGAATTGGAATTCACAAGCTTTAGCCATCAAGATGCACTTGACATAGGGAACCTGATTGTTCGGTATGCACAAGAAAACAATGTAGCTGTGGCCGTTCATATTGAACGAAACCGAGTTCCCGTGTTTACTCACCTGATGGATGGCACTTCTGAAGAAAACTACGTATGGTTGTTTCGCAAAAAACGGATCGTCGATCACTATAACCGCAGTTCTGCCTTTATTGAGGAGCGCTTTATTCAAAGTGGTGCTTCTCATGCAGAACACTCACTGCTTTCTACTGCAGAGTATCAGGCGGTGGGCGGTTCTATTCCAATCCGCGTCAAAGGGGTTGGCGTAATTGGATCTGTTACGGTAGGAGGATTGACCGGCGAGTTGGATCATGAATATGCAGTTGAGGGCATTCGCAAGTTTCTGAATGGAAAATGAGTGGTCCAAGTTACCATTCTCACTTTATATACACGAGAGGGATGGGCATGAAGCTCTTGCCCTCTTTTTTGTACTCGTCCTCAATCGAGGTAGAGCCACTTTCTATGTAATATTGCCATAAAGCATTATTGGGCATGCTTGTATATATCAAATTATTTCGTAATTCTGGAACTCTTTTAAGAACTGAATCACCCAAACCTGTACATCTACACTTCATACATGGAGACAAAATTTATACATGCTTAGAGGTGAATTAATGGATCAATACGAGGTTTCAACCCTAAAGAAAGGACTACTCATTCTTGACGCGTTGCAGCAAGGTGAACCCATGAGAATGACTGAGATCATGCAGCGGTTTAACCTTAACAAGTCTACAACCTTTCGTTTGCTATATACGCTAGAAATGACAGGTTTTATTCAGAAAGAAGGTCACACTTACAAAGCTTCTGAATTAAAAGGGCACCATCCATCGTCTGCAAACATTCGACTGAACTGGCTTGTTGTTCCATCCCTGCATCAATTAGCACAGGAGCTTGGAGAAACTGCATATATCGGGGTTTTAGATGGAATGAAAGTAATGACAGTACAAGTGGCGGAGGGAAATCATGCCGTACGTAGTCATACCCAAGTAGGTGATTCCGCTTATGCCCATCTAAGTGCGTTTGGGAAAGTTATTTTGGCACACCTGAGTGATGAACAACTAAAAAAAATGCTTACGCATCTTACCCAGCACAAAGCAACAAAACATACCTTTGACGACAACCACTTGTTAAGGGAACATCTGAACGTGATCCGTCGACAAGGGTACGCTATTGATGATGAAGAAACAGAAGTGGGCTTGCGCTGCGTTGCTGCACCGATATTTTATAATGGCAATGTGATCGCAGCATTGGCTATTTCCGGCCCTGCCACAAGATTAAGCCGAAAAAGAGACCGTGTAGTTAGTAAAAAATTGAGGGAATGCAGCGCAAAGATATCCGGTCTGCTTTAGCACGTAAACAGTCCCAGCTCCAGCCGGGGCTGGAAACAGGGACTGCCTTCATATCTCCTCTATGTGTCTGTACGGACTGCCCAATCGAACAATTAAGATTTAGCCGCCGCTTCAAGCTCCTTGATCTCTGCTTTGTATTGTACGAGAAGCTTGGCGAG
>QEQW01000130.1:0-52345 GCA_004016085.1 Claviceps quebecensis
TGATCCAAAAGGGGTCCGATATGGCGTTGGGCGTTATTTTTCCGGAGGGACTGTAGCTGTGTGAACGAGCTCGGTATATAGGGCCGGGACGTAGCGCGCCCTGGGATGGCACGTGGCCACGCACAGAATGTGTGCTATTGTATGTAGCAGGACAACTTGTGGAGAGGACTTCTTCTTCTCCTTTCTTCTGTATCTTTATCAATACCATTATTGACGCTCGTCCGCAGACGCCCCAAGGCCAGTCCGTAACATCGAGCACCTCTTGCTGTATGACGATCGACGCAGCTTCGGCGACTGACTGAGACGGATCAAATCTGATGGACGTGTACACTCTATCCTTGGCCAGTTGCAACTTTTCTTCATCAAAGTGCTGGAGCGCCGCTATGATTTCAACTCGCAGGGCCGGCTTTCTGCTGTTTCTTGCGATGTGCCTCCGGTCGCCGCTGATCCAGTCCACAACGTGATCCATCACCCGACGTAACATTAACAGATCCTGTTCAGATAAACCGAGGATGAGATGCACGTCCGGAAAGGACTGTTTGTGTTGATCGACGTGTCGGTAGACATGAAAGAAGTTTTCGCCATCTAGCCCAACGAGAAAGTCGCGACGGCGGCGACTGGACTGGTCAACATTTTGCGATCCCATGCCAGGGTAGAAAAACTCCCTGGTCTCTATCTCTGATCGACTACGTCCCAAATATTTCGACATCGTCCTCCAATCTTCCGCGTTGACGTAGCAAACTTCTTTCATGTCTACCGACACGTCGATCAAAACAAACAGTCCTTTCCGGACGTGCATCTCATCCTCGGTTTATCTGAACAGGATCTGTTAATGTTACGTCGGGTGATGGATCACGTTGTGGACTGGATCAGCGGCGACCGGAGGCACATCGCAAGAAACAGCAGAAAGCCGGCCCTGCGAGTTGAAATCATAGCGGCGCTCCAGCACTTTGATGAAGAAAAGTTGCAACTGGCCAAGGATAGAGTGTACACGTCCATCAGATTTGATCCGTCTCAGTCAGTCGCCGAAGCTGCGTCGATCGTCATACAGCAAGAGGTGCTCGAGTTTGTTTGCCGTCATCTAGCGACGTTCAGAAGGGCGCCAGTAAGAGACCAGCTCACCCAACGACTAGACGGAGTGTGTTGGAAATTGCATTGGAGCGCGGATACTTCTTAGATCGAACGACGAAGCAAGCGTTCCGGCGAAATCGCATGTTGGCGAGAAAGCACCCAAGCTAGACTCGTCGTTCGGCGTTGGCTGATTTTTAGTAACGTTGGCAACTGCCAAGCAATGCATTCTATATTACAACAAGAGCTAAGTTCTCGTCTCCCGATATTGGATTTGAATACGCCACTTCTTCAACCTCGGACCTGAAGCCTGTGTCATGTCACATGTGATACCTCATTCCAATACGTATACGAGGTATGTAGTAAACTTATTACTATGCGGAGTCCGAATTGTTTAATACTATCCTTGTTATTGCACCATGGCAGCATCTGAGCCTACCTACAGGCTACCTCCAGCCTCCACGCTCCACAAATAGGGCTACAGCAGAGTAGGATGGACGGAAAATCATGGAATCGTTCTTTGAGCCCATCATCTTGGCTACATTATGGAAACCTCTAGAACTCATACAGCCTACTCAGGGTCTCTTCCAGAACTGATACCAAGACGATGAATTCGCTCCTCGTACTCCTCCTCTGTCTCCCCGACATGCAAGAAATCATTAGGGAAGCCCATTCTCTCCGGAAAGACTGTATTCTTTCCGTCTGGCACCACTGGGCCTAAAAGCCGATATACTGTCAGCTTCAATGATATCATGATATAGATTATTCTGAACATCGTGACTTACCAAATACAGGATGGACTAAGAGTCCAGGTTCCCATGGGTTGACATGCTTGCGCTTGAATTCATCTTTAAGCATGTCCCAGTTCACACACTCATGTAAAATGTCCGAATTCCCCGTTGGTCGAGGATCTTTTTGGTACCATCGTGTCGTGTACGGAGCAGTGTCTGCGTGACAAATAACCTCCTGGACAAGGTCCTCTAGACAATGCACTGATACACACAATCAGTCAAACTGTATTCAGCAGCCATTGCAATCAGTGGACACCTACTGTCATGCTTGTTCCCCTTGATCTTTTCTGCCTCCGTAATATTGGGGAAGTAGTAGTCTGGGTGTCGCGAGTGATGCAGGCGTTTCTTTAAATAGAGAATGTCAGTATTGTCCGTCTTGATCCGCAAGCTCTGGAAAACTTACCAAGCAGTGAAGTAGATGATTGACAGTGTATAAGACCATAAAATTTCCTGGACGAAGTCAACTGTCAGTGCACCAACACTACAATTTACAAAATCGCTAAGCTCGCCGGTGGCCGCTCTAGCAGGTAGCCACATGCTGGATGCTTACCATTTGGCAATTGAATAGCCTCGTTCTCTCGTCCCAGCTTTTTCATATCTTCGTATGGAAACTCAGTGAAGAAAACTGAAATCATGACGACGTCAGCGAGAACCCTAGATTCGCAGACTCGCAGAGTCGCAGACTGGGCGACTTACATTGGGTTAGTTCGTCCCATTTCGCGTCAACTTCGGGGCTCGGGGGGCCCATGATGCTATACTTATGGGTGTCCATTTTTGGAAAAGCCTTCTCTTCGTAATGTACATAAGGAGTAAGAGGAGCTTCGAGGATTAGTTTCACGGATTTTCAACACTGTCGGAACAAGTAGTCAAAAGGGGACAGATAGAACACACAGCTGATAACTCCCGGGCCATGCAGTCTTTCCCTCTTCCACCACCACGAAGTGATTGTGACGAGAAAAATGGAGTAAAGAAAGAGACCAGCGATTCGAGCAGCATGGCTGTAAATTCGCGACACGCGAGAAGTCACGGGCGTCCATCTGTGATTGATCAAAGAGTCATCCTCATTCTCACCCTCGGATGAAGCGTCAATCGGCATATAGTCAACGCTTTTGGTTTTCTCAAAATTTGGTATTTTATCCATGTTCAACGAATTTAGAACGTATGAAACGGTGTGCAGTTGAGCTTTGTTTGTGGGAGCACCCTTTTTTCCTCAGACTGGGGAATTTGAGAGTATTATACTTTGACAAACTTGCCGGTAGCAGTTTTTGCAGTCGAAAATTGCTCACAATAACAAAGGATCAGTTTGCGGGGTTTGCATATTGTATTATAATACGTTTCCAATATCGAAGTTACCGAATACACTATGACATGCAAGATATGTGTTGTTGGCCCTCCGTTCGGCATTCTGCGACACATCCCGCATCGGGTTCCACGCGATGTAACAAATCAACGTAACAACGGGAATAAATGCAATCGTAAAACGCTAATGCAATGCAATATTTGTCACTTCACATATGTACCTACAAGCTACACATTACCGAATTAGGCGTCAGGTGATTGAGGAGTCGGGTGTCACAGTCGGTATTTGGCTATATGCGTCTGTCTTCTCGGATCAATTAGCCGAGCTATATCGCGGCGCTTGATGTTTCTTAAGCAATCGATTATCGGACTCCGTATGACATGAAGCGGTCTCTCAGTCATTGGCCGCGTTTTCATTTGTTGACGTTTTGATTGTTCGACCTCCATCTACTTACATCACAATCACATAGCACGCTGCACGATGTTTATTACACTTCAATTATTTCCCTCATTATTACCAAATTCCCTCATTGTCTAAAACTTGACATGTTGCATGCATTGTAGAATCGTACATCCCGGTATCCTCGCTTCCTTCGATGAAACATCTAGCAGATAGCCGTTTAACGTAGTGAAAATAGCTGTATGTTGGTCGTTGGACTATCATACGTAGACTAGACTCGCAATATATAGACCCGGCGCTGTCCTTGATCAGCCTTTTTCCTCTTGCGATGAATTACCCTTCTCTTGATCGTCTTTAAGTCAAATACAGCAGCTGCCAGCTACCTTCTTACACAAACTCAAAATCGCGACCCAACCTTCACGAATCACTATGCAAATTTACAACGTGGGCTTAACTGCCATGTGTATGTTGAGTTGCATATCTGCAGCTCCGGTAGATGGTACGTTTTCAGTGGAATCCAAAACCCGCCTTAATAAGTTACTCTCTTGCTCCTTGTGGCACTGACTGACGTGAACTAAAGCCGCTTTAAAGCGCGGCGCTAAACCTGCAGTTGGTGACGACGCAGTCTGGTCACTGATCAGTGACAAGCGCGAAGTGAAGCCCAAAGTCGGTGACGACGCCGTCTGGTCACTGATCAGCGACAAGCGCGAAGCCAAACCCGAAGTTGGAGATGATGCCGTCTGGTCACTTATTAGCGACAAGCGCGAGGCCAAACCCGAAGTTGGAGATGATGCCGTTTGGTCATTGATCAGTGACTGAGATGTATTACTGCGGACCTCAAAATCTAGAGATGGTAGAAGAAGTGAGAGATGGACCATGGTTTACTTGAGCTGGTCAGTGGTGGACAGTGGACCTGGAATTCAACATTTCAGTCGTCCAACTTTCGGCTTGATTTTCAATTTTTACTTCAGTAGCATTCGAGTAGAAGAGTCGACAGCACAGTTACAAAGTTATGTTATCAGTGACTCCGTGAAGTTCGAACTCTGCCGCAAAACTGCCTTGTGCCGCTGAGCCGCTGGCCCTCTGCCGCCTGTCGTTCCGACATCGTAATTATTTTCTCATCTCCATGGTCGTGGCCTAGAAAGAATCGAGATACACATCCATGATCCCCACACGTCGTCTTGTTGGCCAACGGCAAGTGCTCAATTTCTCTTGTTGATTACTGTGCAACGAACTTCGAACTTTCGAAGTCAAAGATTGTGCCATCATCCATGTGGAATGCATTTTGGAAATGCATGTGTTCAATAATAATGTCATCACGTCATGCACATGGTGTCACACGGCAATTTGCCGAAGTCTGGGCGGATCGGAGTCTACTCCGTAGGTACTACATACCTACCTAGTCGGTAGGGAAGGATTGCTGATGAGAAGTTGTGATTGAAGCGGACTAGGCATTAGCCGCCGCGGTTGGGCTGCGGCCTGCCGAATAGTAGTCAACTACATACATACATCACATACTTAGCCTCTATACGTCAATGCCGAGCCGTGCTCTTGACCAGGTGTACTACTCTGTATGTAGCTGTCAAAGCTTCGCTGAGCTACGATACCACACTGTCCTCATGTCGTATCTCCTCAGTCCTGAGTCCTCCGACCTCCATGAAACACGATTTGCCGTCTTCGGAAGTTCGTTGCAACACTTCCGTCGAGTGGAATACTCTATCGGCTTTGCCGCTTTGCGTTGCAGGACATGAACAGGATTCTCTGGCTGTGAAAGTAGAACAGTAGAACTGTCACCTGTGTATTCTAAGTACACATCCGATTTCCGGAATGCCGAAGCTTCCTTCCGATCGAAAATGAGGAGCTTGATATGGTATGATTCATGAAATAGATCACTGCATGGACTGGATAGTTTCGGCCGCTGCCTATGAAATATGTACCACAAAAAGGCAGCAATCAAATGGCACCTCGTGCCCAAGCAGGCGTCAAAGATAAACACACAAAATTCAACGCTCTGGAATACGAATCAACTGCAGGGCTGAGGGCGGTTCCAGGTGGTAAACAAGCCTCATCGGCTGAGGGCCCTGCCATCTGGGCCAAGGCCCAAACTTGACAGTCGCATGATGCCAGATGCATCAGTTGAAACTTGAGCTTCCCGGCCTCGAATTGTTCCGCGGGACGCGGACTGCAGGGAAACTTCAGCTGACTACGCAAATTATCACTGTATCGGTATAAAATTTAATGAGAGTCACGTAATACGTGCAGTCCAAACTATGTCTTAACTTTTCATTAAGAATTCCATGACTCCATGTAGATAATAGGACCATTATTCGCGCTCCATACAATAGGAACGTTACATGCTCAGCGTGAATGTCGTGCTCGGACTCACTTGTAATAGCTTCGTTATTTAGTGTTTGCTTAAGTGACGAAGTTAAGTCTTAGCACGGTAGAGTTACACGCGTCAACTTCGAGGCTGTGCCTACCTGGCTGTCCCCCGAATCATGCCGTCACTTGCCGTGGTCCGTGGCTCGTCATCAGTATCAAGTAGACTCGATCGCCAACGCGCTGTACATATTTCCATGTCCCGATAAGTAATTGGTCATTCCGCCATCTCTACAAGATGCATTCTCGTCCTCTCGGTATCCTGAAGGCTTGATGGTGTCCTCGATCGCCCATGCAACCCTTTCGGCTCCTAGTTTTGCGCCGCCGATGTTAGGGGCAGCTGGCCCGAGCTGAAGTGCTGACAATCGGCCCACACAATAGAGTGGGAGGTCTTTTCTCCACATCAGGTCTTCATTGACGCAAGGAAATCCCCCGAAGCTGTTTATAGGATACTTCTTCTGTATTGTCTGCAAATATGGCAAGCTTGAGACATTTGTTTGTACGCCCGTTGCGAAGTAGATGTAGTCAAAAGAAGGCATGTCCAATGGTGGATGTGTTTCCACTGTCCACGTACCGTTTCCTTCGTTTGTCTGCTCGAATTTGCAATCCAACAGAGAGACTCTCTCGTGAAGTTCCAGTCTTCCTGATGCGACATGCTTCTTGAGCCTCTTGTAGAAAACCGGCGTGAAACTGCCACCTCCCCGAGCCGCTTTGAAGATTTCCAGTCTCTCCTCATCTGAGTCGGCTAGCCAGAATCGGGCCTGTTCTGTGTTCTTGTACTTTCCCATCCACTCCAGGTCAACATCAAAGTGTTTGATGCGGCATGGACCTCGCATAATGTGCCAGATCTTGGTCACACCCTTGCGAATAGCGAGATCTGTGAGCTGAGCAGAGGTTAGACCTCCCCCCACAATCAACACATGGGTACTTCTGCCTGCCGCCATGCGCTGCTGAAGGTGAGGGTCGGGAAAGGTCCTGATCTGAAGGCTGTGACATGCTTGACGAAGATTGTGCAAGTCGACAGGCATGGAAGGCATTCTCGGAATCTCGGGCTGATTTGCCGCACCGACCGCCAAAACCACAGCCTTGGCGTGGAATTGTTTAGTAGATGTCTTCACAGTGAATATGGGCTGATCATCAACGGAAACTCCCCTAACAGTGTCATAGTCCAGATCCATGAGCACGTCTTTCCTGATCAAATCACTTCCGAGGGAATACCTCAGCGCAATATGTTCACAATGATCACAAAATAAGGACTGCGATGGGGTGTAATAGTCATTTCGCTCTCGGAGATTGATTGCGATGCGCGCGTCTTGTCTAGGGAACCAGGTAAGAACACATCATTTAGTCTTTTTCTTTCGTAAAATACGTTCATGTAGAATTGAGAGTGGACTGGCAAACTTACTTGGTGCCGCAATGTCTTGTTCCGGCATTCTTCTTCTTGGCGTGCTTACTGATCTCTTTGCCCACACAATTTCGAATCTCGACCAGCTCATTTTCCCGATTCTCCGAGTACGCATGTGCCAGAAGCGAGTCACGATCGAGGGGGTCGAGATGCCACAGCATTGGGCTCCTTAGGTGCGAGATATCGTAGAGGCCAAATAATTCCTTCCATCGTCCGAGCCACTTGTCGTCACTACTGTCCAGAACCATCATCTTATACTCTGGTTTGACTACGCGATGCGGCACGGAGAGCTTGCCGCTGCGAACGTGCTTCAGGCTTACGTTGTTGCCGTACTTGTTGATCCAGTGGAACCGACGGTGTTCTTCATCGGTGAATAAGGCCGCCGGTGTGTGCTCGCGGAGACGAGCCGCTGTCGCAAGCCCGCAGGGACCAGCTCCGACGATGATGACATCGTAGACTTCGTTGTCGGTCATTGCAATTTGAAAAAAAGATCCAAGTGAATAAGGGCAAGGACAAAAAGTGTTTGCCTTCTGATGCAGCTTGTCAAATATGTTCAGCATAAATGCGATCAAGAGGGAAGCGTCTGCAAAGTCGTGTGAATCGTTAAGTCAACAGGAACTGATCGGGGTACGCGCAACAACGCTATATGCAGACTTCTGGCAAGCGTGTTCCTTACAGAGATGAGAACCTGAACGGACCTCATCCGCCCGCTAATGAGTTACTCCAAAGTTAAAAGGCCATCATTGTTTTGTCTCGCACCTTGATGGATCCAAAATAACCATCAGGGTATCTGAAATAGCTGACATCATTGCTACATGAGGTCCAGACACTCAAGAAAGTTGTGCGCATGATGAAAGTAAGGAAACCTTGTAAAGAGCAAAGAAATGTAGTCATACCTTAGATAAAAACAGACAGCATCGTTGTTAAAACTTGAGCGTGCAAGGCTGACTTAACTGCATAATGATAACTTGATATCACAGACGAGAGTGAAGGTAGCCCACCCGACGGACGGCTTAAGTATCCCATCTATACCTAGGTAGTAGGTCGTTCATCCGCTGATCACTCGTCACTCTTACTGTGGCACCGTGTATCGGCGTGACAGAGAATTCGTTATTTGCTTCTTACGCAAAGACTTAGACTATGATATTTCAGCAGGCGACCATACTTTCATGTGTCAGTTCGGCTGCAGCAGATTTGGAGCTCCAATCGCACTGTCATCGTCAGTTACTATGTCGGTACCAAAGTGGGAGGTGCGAAGGAAATTGAATGTTCTCAATGAGACCCCGCCAATCCTCTGGACTACGATACTCCTCCTGGACCGCTTCAATACTAGTCCCTCGATCAACACGCCTCCTGATACATGGCCTTCCGGCCCATTCTACAAACTACCCCGGCGACAGGAGTTGATTCAGTCGCGGTGGCAAGGTAATTGATATGCACATCGGATCGATCTGAAATATTGTTCTTTTCGTGGTCTTGGTACATTTTGGGGTGTTTGTTCGTTGTTTAAGGAGCAGCAAGTCACTGCATGGCGAAGTTCCTCCCTAAAGATAATTGCGAGCCCCGTTTAAAGCCAACATGTGCTATCGCTGTGCGAAACACGACTTTCCTAATCGAATTCCATTTCGGCGTTCTTCGGTATGCAACTTGACAATTTGAGTCGTACGGTATTCCGTCGTATGTATTATCTGAACTAGTTGCCGAGAAAATGCGCTTGCATTCCAAATCTCTATTCACCATCCTTGTCGATTTCGATTCGTATTTCCTACGCACCCCCAACTAGGATCTGATTAATGGGAATGTGGACTAGTGAAATCTCGTTAGTCATGACGCTCGACACATCGGGTGCTTGCTTATACGTACTCAGCTTCACGACATATCCTACAACACCCATGACGACAAATCCGGTACCAACAGCCTGGCAGATCTTGGTAAACTCTTTCTGGTCGGCTGTGAGGGCACAAGTGATCAGTTTGGCGGTCGCAAATGGACCGTGATCCAACAGGGTGGAAGGGGGCGCATACGCTTCTGGCACTTGTTCATGAATTGAACGCCATCCTTTAAAAATTGACTTGGTGTATCAACGAGCTCCTGAATTTGGTCGGCCATTGTATGGTCAAAGGCTTGTTAGTTCGAAAACGTCGATCAACGAGTGGTAGGGGGTCGGAGATGGTGATAGCTGGAAAGAAGGAGTCGAGATGATGTATGCGGCGCGGCACTATGTACATGCATCACATGGTACTGGTCAAGCTGTCCTTAATTCTACGGAGTAGTCTGTGCGGAAAAGGTTTAATCCGACATGTTGAGCCTACCCGCAATGCATCTCTACGAAGCTATGTATTATGTATATAAGAAATATCACATGCATTGACCATCCTTCGTCACCATGTTTCGTAGATGGAGATAATTAGATCAGGTACAGAATCTTCTTCGTGGCATACGAGTCACGAGTCCTTGATCATCAGTCGGCCACTCTTGATGTCAACAACCTCACTGTGTACGAGTGTCTATGTCTCAGTCGCACTGTGCTTCATCGACCACGTATGATAAGCGGGAAGTCCATTATCGCGACTTCAAACGTCCGGTTTTCATCATACTCCCTCCGTACGATGCTTTTTTTAGTTTATTACCTCTGTACTCCGTACATAGTAACAATAGGCAAGTTTCGAAGAAGGAAGTTGCCGAGACGAAAACGCCCCACGTTTCTTGCCCACCGCCTGGTCCCGCCCCGCTACGTGCATATATACCTATTATGTACCACCTGGTGGTCACTTGTGCACATTCTGCCGTGACTTACTCCGTAGAACTATCACCTCTTTGCAGCTCCCATGTTTTGTCCCATCTTTGAAACGTCAATTCCTCGAATCTCGAATCTCCAGAATCTCGCATCTCGCATCTCGACCACCACGGCTCCTCGCCCCGGTCACCTACATACTTCGAGCACAGCCGCCGAGAATCCGAAATTACCCAACTTTTCACACTCATTCACCTTGCGGCTCCTGTTCAAAACACTGCCTCGCATTTGTTTCTACCTGCGTAAATGCCTGTTGTGGACGAAATACCCAGATTCTCGCATTGTCTTTCATCTAACAGCCTGACTGTTTCTCCTACGTTTTGTGCTACGATATAACGACCGGGAAAGACATAGAATCGTAATACTGCTTCTCGCCAATCTTCTTTTAGCGGCGCAAGTTAGATTCGCCGTTGCTACGATCCAGTGAAAGTCTCGAGTTGACACAGCTTTGGGCTTCCCCTTCTCCAGCAATCCGGCTCTGGGCTTAATAACGTCTTCGATTTGATCAGACACTTATCGGATACCATGACTTCTGATGTGCTTCGCCAATATGTACCGCTGACCTGTCATGGCCATTCTCGGCCTGTGCCGCACATGAGCTTCTCTCACTTGGAGAAAGAGGAGACCTACTATATGATCTCCGCCTGCAAAGGTTTGTAATGATAGCTCGACCTTGAAAAAATTTGAGCAATTTAGTCCAGCCACTCATATCTATACCAGATGGAAATCCAATGCTACGGGACGGTGTAACAGGTGATTGGTATGTTGCGGATTACCGACAGTTCTCCGGTTTTTGAGCAGACATATTACTCACATCCGCGACAGGATCGGAACATTCATCGGGCACAAAGGAGCGGTTTGGCAAGCGAGACTTAGTCCTGATGCTTCGAACGCAGCCACGGCTTCAGCAGATTTTACTGCGTGAGTTGAGTCGTTCAAAACTTGGTCTCCATTTCTTAGATTGGACGTCTGACTGAGGGGACCAAAACAGCAAGATTTGGGATACTCACACCGGTGAACTTCTCTACACCCTTCAACACGACCACATTGTTCGCGCTGTTGCCTATCCTCCCGATAATTCAGATCTGGTTGCCACAGGCGGAATGGAGAAGAAGCTGCGCGTTTTCGATCTAGCCGAACTTGCAAACTCCCACCCAGACGCGTCTGCTACGATACCAGCGGCTGCTGGCTTCGAAATCGGCGAAGGTGTTCATAATAGTTCCATCAAGTTTATCTGCTGGACCAAAGATCCGAATATCGTTGTCACTGCCTCGGACAAGACAATTCGGTGGCTCGACTTGCCAAGTCGGGCATGTGTGAAGCAAGAGGTCCTTGACGGCGAGATCAAATCCTGTGAAGTTGTCTCTGTCGCGCCCGAATTGGCCTCTTCGACCGATGTAGGCGGCGGGAAGCCTGTCTTAGCAGTATCTGCGGGCAAGACGGTCTACTTCTGGGGTGGCGACCAAGCCATGGATGAGTTAAAGCGTATCAAATTGCCTTATTCTGTCGCGAGTGTTGCGCTTGATGTCAAGGGTCGCAAATTAGTCGTTGGAGAAGATCCTGGAACCTGGGCTAAAGTGCTTCGTTACGATGATGAGGTTGAAATCGACGTACACAAGGGCCATCATGGTCCCATCTGGTCCATCGCATTCTCACCAGATACCAAATTATACGCCACTGCTTCGGAAGATGGCACGATAAAAATGTGGAAAAACTGTGATGGATTCTATGGCCTGTGGCGTGGTGGTTCCGACCGTCCTACAGAGTAGAGCGATGTGGACCAAGGTACCACTTTAAGCACTTCGGCCAGCCGAGATGGCTATCATCGCATAGGCCACAGCTTCAGCATGTCCTGCAGCAGTGGAGAGTCAGATGCGGGCGCAGACATATGCCAGGCAGGGTTGCATCACTCAGGGTATTTGACGCCTTCGAGTCAAGACATCAGCGCCAAAAGCAGCGAGGACTACTGCGTCAAGGGAAATTGCGAGCCTAGCTGGCCATGATGCATTAGACGTACATAGCTCGAACCTCGTTCGGGTTCATACGTCGTGTAGAATACCTGAAGGTTCAAGAGCGGGCTTTGCCGGGCAGTGGGGGCGTATTCTTTTATGCCTGAGCGGCAGACTCGGACAACACATGTTGTCTTGTAGCTAAAGTTTGAGTCAAATAGTAGGAATTTAAAAGTCCCAAACACACCAAAGTTGCTGCAGCCTGCAGGTCTACATACAGGTCAAGTCGTGTGGAAGCTTCCATGCCTCTGTGTAGAGTTCTCGACTCCGTACGGAGATGCACATCAAGCTTACACGAATTTCGTGTGCTGGTTTGCACCTCATTATATGTACTTCTTTGACTTCATCGGTGACTTTTCAGGCTTACTAAGCCACGCCGATTATGCACATGTGCGTGTACTTGTCAGATTTAAAGTAGTTTTGATGATAGGTGTTCTTGTATTGATTGACGTGATCCTGTTGTTGTCTGTGTGTTTCTTGTGGTTTTCAGGGGCCATTCTAATTACAAAGTAGATGTGACTTCTGCCCTGTATTACAATTTACCGCCCAGCGTAGTAGGTAGTCTAGTAGAGAGTCAGAGACCCCCGATAATCCGACAGTACTGTACTCTATTATGTACTCCGTATGTTCACAGTACGGACTCCGGAAGAGGTACCTATGTACATGTGAAATCCAAGCAAAATCCCTTGACATGTCCACACCGCCCCACTGGAGCTCAAGGTCGCGGTGACCACGTCAACGTCACCGAACTACATAACTATTCATTGTAATATCTATCAACATTGGCGCTGCCTCATTCCTCCCTCACTAATTACTGATCAATCGTGTTGTGCCTTTTTGTGCGACAGATTCGCAGCCACGAACTGTTTAGCAAGCTTCTTCAACTCCTATGCTCTGACGTAGCGATTGGCGTTCAAACTACGCATTCAAAGGTGCAATGACGGCCGAGTTCAAGCTTTCGGCACAGCTTTTGGGCCACGAAGCAGACGTAGGTTGACTTGCAGATTAACGTGTTGGGCATATCTTGTAATGAGTCTTTTTACTGATGGCGGCTGATACATAGGTGAGGGCCGTTACCTTTGCGTCATCTGATGTTGTTCTTTCAGCGTCCAGGGACGGCACTGTTCGTAAATGGTGTCGAAGCCGCCAAACGCCACCCTCTTTCGAAGGAACTCTTGTGAGCCGTGGCTCTGAATACGTCAACTCCATTGCCTTTGCACCAGCTTCTCCCGAGTTTCCAAATGGTCTCGTCATTTCTGGTGGTAAAGACACGGTCATCGAAGTCAAGTCACCAGATGCCGCTTCAACCGACGACGCCGAGCGATTATTGATTGGACACGCCCACAATGTTTGCACTTTAGATGTGGCTCCCGACGATTCATACTTAATATCTGGCGGATGGGACGGCCAGGCCCGCATTTGGAATCTGCAAAAGTGGGAGACAACCTCAATGCTAGCTGGTCACGAGGACAAGGCAGTCTGGGGTGTCGTCGCTCTCGACAAGAAGACCGCCGTCACTGGATGTGCAGACAAGAATATACGCGTCTTTGATCTGAGCACGTCTACGGCCGGTGAGGTGCAGCCGAAATTCACGATTTACACTCCAGACGTTGTACGAGGTCTATGCAAAGTCCCCAAAAATCACCCCAGTGGTGCTGATATTGCGAGTGCAAGTAACGACGGAACAATTCGGCTCTGGAAACTTAACGGACAACAGGTGGGTGAGCTGCACGGGCATGATAGCTTCGTGTACAGTTTGACCAGCCTTTCATCAGGAGAGCTGGTCAGCGCCGGAGAGGATCGTACTGTTCGTGTGTGGAAAGGCACTGAGTGTATTCAAACGATTACACACCCAGCCATATCTGTGTGGACAGTAGCTGTCGATGCCACAACGGGCGATATTGTTACGGGCGCGAGCGACGGCGTTGCGCGAGTTTTCACCCGGAGACCTGACCAAGTGGCTAATGAGGAGACTCTTGCTGAATTTGAGTCTTCTGTTAGATCATCAGCTATTCCTCAGCAGCAGCTGGGTAGCATCAACAAGGAGAAACTCCCAGGCCCAGAGTTTCTCGCCGCTAAATCTGGTACCAAGGAGGGTCAGGTGCAAATGATCAAGGAGAGTAATGGAAACGTCACAGCCCATACGTGGTCCATGAGCCAACAATTGTGGATCAATGTTGGTACGGTTGTTGATGCTGCCGGGAGCAGTGGTCGTAGGGTTGAATACAACGGCGAAGCCTACGACTTCGTGTTTGATGTCGACATCGAAGATGGTAAGCCGCCGCTGAAACTGCCGTACAACTTGTCCGAGAATCCGTATGAAAGAGCCACCAAGTTCCTCAATGACAACGAGCTTCCACTGAGTTACTTGGATAATGTGGCAAATTTCATCACCAAGAATACCAAAGGTGCTACTCTTGGGCAAACTGATAGTTCAGGCCCAGACCCTTATGGCACGGAATCACGTTACCGTCCTGGGCAGTCTGAAGCAGCGCAAACAAAAGTCTTGCCCCAAAGAGAGTACTTGAACTTATCAACAGCAAAATATGAAGGTATGATGATCAAACACTGACATTGATGATCTCCTTCCCCCCTTTGCTAACAAACTTTGTTTTTTTTCTTGGTCGATATGTGAAACGGACACTGATGATTCATTTCTTGTCTTTTATCTAGCTATGTTCTCGAAGCTGTCTTGCGTCAACAAGACGTTAATTGCCTCGGGCCGCAAAGACATTGCGCTCAACCCGGGAGAAGTCACGGTGTTGGAGTGTCTCCGTCAAGCGCTCGAGAATGGCCAATCCATTCCGGTTCAATCTTTAGGCTTGGTTGTAAGAATGGTCACCGCATGGCCCTACGGGGATCGACTGGCTGCTTTGGATCTATTGCGCTGCATTGCGAGGTTCCCGTCTGTAGCTCAATTTTCGGACGCACAGCACGGAACCGCTTTGGACCTGGCCATGGCATTTTCCATAAGCGGCGATTCTGATCCAAATGAAAACGCAGTCATGATGGGCACGCGAGCGGTCGCTAACATATGCGCCACCGCCGATGGCCGGAGCTTAATCATCTCACGAGCCAACAATGTGATGCAGTATCTCGAGCGTATTGTCGGAGTCAAAGGAGGTGATGCCATCGGAAAATTCAATCGAAACTTGCTTATTGCTGTGGCTACATCAGCTCTGAATCTTTCTGTTTTGGTCGACAAAGAGAAACTGTTGACCCTGGACCAGCGACGCAGACTCATCGTCGTACTTGGCGCGTTACTCGATGAGCAATCTGATTCTGAAGTTTTGTATCGGGGACTCATCGCTTTAGGTACACTGTTAGTCTCGTCGAAGGAGGTGACGGTCGGGTTAGAAGTTGGTGCATGGGTTCGCGGAGCCAAGGCTCGGGCAACGGAAGGTCGGGTCAAGGCAGTGACGGATGAGTGTTTAGCCTTGCTTTAGGTACAGATCAATTGCGTCCAATCATGGAAGAAATGGGTGTTTATGACTATATGAAAGAGCATGTTGATTGTAATAGGACGTAATATTACGAGTGTACATGAGATGCGGAAGCCGAAGCTTTACTCTTTCTTGCTTGGAGGGAGTCAAAAACCAGTTTCAGGATTGCGCTTTAGTAGAGACAATTGTTGAACCTGTAGGTGAATCAGTCACGATATACTTAATGGAAAGTCAGGGCACTTGCGGACCTGATACGCAAGATCTAGAAATAGCATATTGGCTTTCGCTGTATCCTAAAGTAATTCCTGCACGGAACAGATTAGTTGAAGTACTAGTAAAAGATCAGCTAGAGTAGCATGTGTAGAGTACTAGATCGATCATTATCATCATCATCATTATCATCATCATCATTATCATCATCATCATTATCATCATCATAATCATCATCATTATATACTGTATTATAGTTTCAACATGTCCCCGCTTGTGTTCCAAACTCCAAAGCCAGTGGCACTAACGCATGCCATCCGGCCAACCTCGTTCCACTGTGAACAGGACCAGCCTTAGATACCTGATCAGGGAAAGGTTCATAACGGGATGTAATGCGTAAAGACACCGTAGAAACGATCAAGGTATCAGCCGCCTATTTGAAGAGTTCTTTCTCTCCTGCAATTCCTCCTATCTCTTCCGCTTGATCTCCTCTCTCCTTCCTTCACAGTGCACACCGAGAACTTCTTGGGAAGATCAACTACATAGTACACGAACCTACCACACGGCTGACAAGCCTGCAATGAGTAATGGCACATATCCCATCCAACTGATTTTCCGCAGCGAGTCGACGCCATTCTTGATGTAGTCATCGCTTCCAGAGTTCTTCGTGGTAATGGTGTACATGTCTGCAAAGCCCATGTCCGTGGAGTTGAAGCAATTTGTCTCGTTGACGATGCCAAGCTTTGGATCACCGGGCTCTGCAAAAATTATGTCGACGCACTAGCACAGATCTGTTAGCGATGTTCTTCTATAGTTATATTTCCCATGGAACTTGTAGTCCTCCACTCTTGATATCAAGAGTTTCTATGGAGCAGTCGATCCCGTCCTGCTCGCGCGCCTTGTATAGAAAAGATACTGAAAACTAGGGGATAGTTACAGCAACATAACATCAGGTGTCTGACATACCGAGTACAACGCAGCGCCATGCTGAGCCAGCTCGATCACTTGTATAGTAGCCAAATCGCCAGCCTTGACACTTGCGTTCGCCGGGAGGGGTACTTGCGGCAAGCAGATAGTGCCCGGGTAGGGATTATTGGTCGGACCCTGAATGGTGAAAGGATTGACCATTGGGTTAGACATATTCTCTGGGCCGTTGTCTGGGCCATTTGTGCCGAAGCCGAGGTTGACGTATATGACGGCGAGGGAGTGGCCTCTGAACCAGCCTGGTTGGAAAGCAAGTGCGCCGCCAGTAGTGGGCCAATATGTGCGGTTTCTGGTGGTTCCCATGCCGCCACCTGGGAAGATAAAACAGAATGTGTCAGTCAATGTGTGTTGTCCTGTTCATTAAATTTGGGCTTTCTGCCACAATGAGATGCGGCGAGAGGAAATGAAGGTTCTCTCCAACGTACATGGATACATCCATTGCATGCCATAGGGGAATGTGTCGTTTGTGATGAGATTATTCCCTCTCGAGCCGGGAAATGTGATGACGGAGTGGGCTTGGGCAAGGGCCGCAAAGACGAGTGTAATAACGACAGTATAAATCATCTTTGGGTGGCTTTGCCCTGCCTTCGATAGCCGTCGTGAAGAAAACAGTATTCCAGAAGAGGTGGAGCAGTGGCGCAACTAGGTAAGTAATGGACTCGCAACGAGATCTTATGTTTTCTAGACGATGTCTCGATATAAAGAGAGCCCCAAAGGGAGCGGTAAAGAAGTTGCCGTGGTCCCAGATCGCAGAAAACAGCAATGTCAACTTGTGTTATAGTCTCAGGCCTAACAAGCTAAGACGGCAGGTTGGCGAATAGAGGGAGCACAGGGCGACGAGTAGAGCGTTTTCACAACAGATGGCAAGCATTTGAAGGCATGGCCTGAGCAAAGAAGAACGAGGGCAACGTTGAGAACAGAGGAAGGGCAGGGCAAGAGGGGCAACGCCGAACGGCTGACGGGAGGTTGGGATTACAAGTTCCCATGAGTAACCTACCTCCCTCTTTGGCTTGTCCTGCAGATCTCCTGCATGCACTTACTTACTCCGTCTGTTTCCTGTGCACCTCACGCGGGCGCTAATGCCCAGTCCCCGAGTGAGTAACATCTGTATCGGGGGGCGGCTGAGAGTGGTGGAAAGCGGACTTAGGAAGAAATTGGAGGTGGCAATGCGCAAGTTGGCTCCAATCACGTCTCAACCGTGTGCGATCACCTTCAAGCTGCGACGACAAGAAAGCGGTGATGACCAACTCTCCGTCACTTTTACAGCCTGCCTGGGGGGTGCTGACCAGTGACGGCAGCGACGCTGAAAAGTTTGGACCTGGAGGCGGGAATGGCGGGTTCTGCCGAGGGGGAGAAGCAAGTTAAGCGCCCGAGTGGAGGAAGCAAAAGGTGGCGCGTTACAAGTGACAACGCGTGGCCAATAATGGGTGCGGAACCAATGGACCAATGGGGCAAACCGCTTTGCGACCATGGGGAGAGACAGCGACGTCACCAGCACAACTCCATCAATCAGTTCGGATTTGAAGTGCAAGCGAAGGCAGAATTGTCATGTTACCAGTATCTTAAAACGTCGCAGGTATCTTGAAGACATTCGACTATGTAGCGACTGTCGGCCTACCTCCTAGGTAGGTAGTTAGAACTTAGTATGTACTACCTTAGGTATGTACTGTATGTAGTACTTAAGATCCTCTTTTTTTTCGCCTCCCCACTATGTACTTCGTACGAACGGAGACATGCTGCGCAGCGCGCTGTCTGCGCATCTCCCAGGAGCAGACATCATCGCCTAGCACTCCAGCCCCGGCTTCCTCACCAATGCACCAAGTGAATACCATAGTCTCAAATGCGGCTCATCAGGCAGATGGCAAATGACCAATAATCCTCACTCTCACCTTTTCCAACGAATAAGTAAACAATGGAGGATTGCCTGGTCGTCACACCATCACCCGGAGCCGGGCTCTCACAACCCGTGAACCCTCAACAACAGCAATGGCAAGTAGTTCAGCCCAAGAAGAACCGTCGCTCACGGAAAGCTCCCACTGCTATCATCTCACCACGCGCAATCCGCAACACGGAAGCCTCTCGCTCCCTCGAGGACATCACCTCCGAGTACCACCGCATGCGCCAAGACCTCCCCACCCAGCAATGCTGCCACTCCATCAGGCTTCTCATCAGAGCCAACGCAGGAACATGCTCGCGCGTCGATAAAGCAGTCTGTCTGGGTATGGGGAGTTTTGATCCCCCCGACGGTGCCTGGGAAGCCAAGCGCCGTGCCTACATACAATACCTGGTCTTTGAAGCCATGGTTCAAGAACTGGGTACATATATCTTCCTTTTACACACTCACTCCCTTTCTCCTGAAATCTAGCCCCCTCCCTACCCCCTCACTTGTAGTTTGTTTTCCCTATTCATCACGTCCGAAAACTAAACGCGGAGTGTACTGTACTGTACCCATGACCGAAAAAAATGTAGAAACCTTCTTCAACACCACCATCCACTCTATTTTCCAAGAACCCCTCTTCACAGACGCAGACACCGCATTTCTCACCGCACGAGGCCACGCCGTGGTTCCTGCACCGCTTGCTAGTACCGCCGTGACACCACACACGCTTCTCTACGGAATCCACCTCTACCGACCATTGTACGAGGAGGCCCTCCAGCATCACTTGCCTTCTGCGTATGTTGGAACTGACTGGGAAACATGGGAGCAGTACGTAGCACCCCGCCCCCCGCGCCCCCTCCCCCCCTCCTGTTTCTCTAATTTTCTTTCCTTTTACACTCTATTTTCTCGAGAAAGAGGTCTCTTCGCATGATTAGACAGCTAACCACAGGAGAAAATCATGAAACACAACAGGCTTATGCTTCCGGGAGATTGTTTGCGCGGAGTCAGAGAAATGCATGAAAAGTATCGGAAATGGGAATTTCCGCAGGAGGGCATCGTTTTCAGTGGTACGTGGATGTATTGGCGGAGGAGCGAAACGGGAGAGGACAGGAGTGAAGTCGAAGTCGATGTCAATAGAAGTGATGCGGTCAAGACAACAAATGAGGAACATCCAGCGGAGGCTTCGCAAGACTGATGATGAGGATACCTTCTAAAAGAGACGGAAGAGCCCCGGCCGCGATGTCGGGGGGCTGCCTTGGGACGAAGGGTGGAGGGTGAGCACTGGGATGAAGGATGGGTGTTGACCGTATGCTTGATGATCCTTTGGCCGACAAGACGTCAAAGTCGAGGCATAGTCTACTCAGCGTAAGCTCAAGTAGACAAGCCGAAAAGCGGACGAGACAACACGTCTCTCCAAACCAATCTTGAAGCGACATCATCTATTTTTCCCTTAGTGTAAGGCGTACCGCCATTGTCTTGATTAGCCAGCGGAACAGCCGTTGGAACAGTACAGTCAAAGTCATACGAATATTTGTTCGAACATCATATTCGCAGACGGCAATAACTTTCACAGACATGTGAACCATCAATGTTTTCCACACATACAAGACTAGCTAGCATACATGGACCTATTGACGTCGTATCAAGCTGGATGCCATCCGCACCGATCAAAAACAATTACAAGTCGCTGCATGTTTACCACATACCCATTCCCCTCCCTTTGATATACATAAACGATGCGCGACGCCAAGCATCTCATGCATGGCAGGACACCGTCGTGAAGTCGTCTCTTCCATTACTTGAAAGACAACCTAGAGACACCAAAGAGGCTGCTCCGTTGCGCAGCAAAGGCAAAGGCATTAATCATAAAATCTCATGGCCATGTTCCAAACACCCAACGCCATGTCAAAAAGAAAAACCAGACAAGTGCAATTCGTCAGACACGATGGCTGACTGATGGTTCCAATGCAAGACTAATGCTGCCTGCGCGCCTGTGAGGCGGCGCGCTCGAGATGCAAAGTTGTGGATGCTATTGCGTGCCGGGGTAATGATTGCCAAACCGGCAGAGTGACGAAAAAAACAGGAATGCATAGATATTGAGAGTATCGTGCGCATCAAATGATTAACCCGTCTCAAACCGTCTTTCCGCCACAGTCAGGAATCTTGACCCCAGACTTGAGCTTGCGATTCTGGTCCATGAGCCCCCACTTGTCTTCCCAATTCTTATCTCCTTCGTTGAATCGAATCTTCCAGGGCTCATCAAAGGCTTCGAACCAGAAGTAGTTGGTGCCATTGGCCAACGCTTGGCATACCCAATTCTCCATAAAAGTATTCATGCCGTCGATACTTGCAACAGAGCCCGGTGTGGACGATGTGCACACAGGAGACTCGCCGCAGTTTTTGCCGCCGGCACTAGGCCAGCCTGTTTCCGAGATGATATTTTTCGAACTGTCTGTTTTCCAAAATTGCTTGTCCTTGCCGGTCCAAAAGTCATATGTCCAGCTTGCAGCATCTTCTGCCGATGTGCCCGCGAAAAACGGATGAATATTGGCCATGATGTAGTCGCTCTCAGCTCCGAGGTCAGCTGTCCAATCGTCGCCCAGATCTGAGGATGCAACGGGGAGCTTGATGCCCTTGGTGCTGAAATTGCTGCGCACCCCGTCCAAAATAGTCCCCAGCTGAGTGACCGTCATCTCTTTGCGAAACAGGATTTCGTTGGCAACAATGACGCCCTCAAAGGGCTCGCTCCCATACTGGTCCAGGATATCCCACATTTGCGCCAACTGTCGCGCATTCGTGGTCGTATTTTTGTCCTGCCACACTCCTAGCCAAATTTTGACATCATTCTTTAGCTGGAGCCTGTCGATGGCATGGATCAACATCTGCGTTTGATTACAATCGGTACCGTACAATCGAATCTTGTTTGTCAACTGGCTGAGAACCGCGACATCACGGGTAATGTTATTTTGTGAGGGCGGATTGTGTATGCAATCGGGATACTGCGTGTTAAATGGTGTATAATCCATGCCGGGAAAGACTTTGTGCAGATTCTTGTTGTTCATGAGCGCCTTGATTTCGGAACTGTTGATATCGAGATCGCCATTCTTGTCCAGATCATCAGATGCTGACTGCCCACGGCCACCGGACTTTTTGTTACCCGCAATCATACTGCCAACAACACCACCTATAATGGCTCCTACAACAATGAGAAAAACAAGAATGATCACCGCCCACTTCCATTTCTTGCTGTTGGAGCCACGTTTACTCGACGTCCACCTACTAGCTTTTTCGCGATCGAATTGAGAGTTACCACCGCCGCGGCGACCATAGCCTGGCAGCACAAGGGTTAGCCATAATCGACGAAAGACTGTTGGGCATTATTTCCATATACATACCACTGCCAACTGGGGGCCCCCCCATGGCTGCCGCTGCCGCCCCGATACCTGCCGCACCCCCTGCTGCAGCAGCAGGTCCTACTACTCCCCTGGCCCTGTCAGACTGTGACAGGCTGAGAATCGAGGTGCGCTGACTGTGCTTCCCATAATGCAAGCCGTCATCCCCGTCATCGATGATCTCGTGGGGGTTAACAACGCCGAGACTGGCGTCATGGTATCTATGCGATGGAGTTCGGCCTTGATAGGGATCGTCCGCGTATGATTCGGTACCAAAGCTTTTTATACTTCGCGCTGGTGAATGCGTAGCGGAGGGAGTGCCGAATGGGTTGAGAGTTGAACGAGAGCCTGGCTCAGGCAGCTGTTGTTGTCCGGAAACCCGATTCGTTCGGTTATCGGACGCATAGCCTACACCAGGAAGTGTACTGTGATACGCAGGAGTTGAAGAAGTTGGATACTGTGCTCTTGACGGTGGAGGAGGCAGTTGCCCTGCGCTCCCTCCTAAAGCCTCCACGTCGCTTTCACGAGCATTGTGATCTGCAACGTCATAAGAACTGTCGTACATGCCGCCAGCAGCGTGCTCACTGTAATTCTCCTCGTCGGTGGGATTATTGTTCTGGGCTAAGTGCTCGGCACGTCGTTGGCTGCCGTCGATTCGCGAGAGCTCACTGCGATGAGGAGGGGGAGGGGGCGGTGCTAATGTTCCGTGGTCGTCTCCGTAGCTACTGGACGAAGAACTATCACGCTTGACAAACGGTTGATACGGCTGGTATTTCTTTGATTGTTGCTGCGGATGCATTGTGTCCGACACATATGATTGCTGCGGGGGACCCAACGACGTCATGCCGTAGTAGGGTGGTTCCGAGTTGGAAGAATAATTATCTTCAAAAGCATTAGCGGCGTCTCTCCGAGGTGAATCAATGTAGTCGTGCGGTCCTTCTAACGGCTCCCTCTCGGAAGGGTCGCCGTTAGAATAGCGCGGCATCACGGGCAAGAAGTGCTCGATGATGGCCTCTGGTAGCGAGGAACTGAACAGGTAGGTAGCGGGTCGCCGACGTCGAAGCAACGCAGCCTGCAGGGGCACTGGAAGTCCTATTTCGCAGACGACCGACGTGTATCTGGAGAGGTGCACAAGCACTCGACTTCGACGGGTTTTGGGCGCACAAGCGCGCAGTGAGTTGAGATGATATCCCCAGCTGCAGGGAGGATGAGTTAAGGAAAATAGAACAAAATGAGACGAACCGTAGATGGCGGGAGATGAAATCGCAGGAGTACATATGTAGAACTTGGTTATTGCCGCCGGTGGTGGTATGGACTGGTAATAGTGTCCACTGTCGTCACCACAGCGGCTGCGCTAACGCGGGACTAGAGGTCGGGTCGCTGCAGTGATGAGGAGCCAGGCCTTTCTGAGGCTTTACCAGGCTGATCAGACCAACCCAAACCAGACCCTGATCAAATGGCGGCGGAATGGCAGCACTGTGTCTGAAAAGCTGTTGCTAAACTTGCTGTACTGGTTGTAGCAAGTGCAGCAACGTTGCGGGAAAGAAGAATGCCGGATCTCGGGGGGCTCGTTGGGGTTTCAAGGGCGGAAAAGTCAAAGGTCAAAGTGAATATGGAAGGAACCAAGTTCGAAAGGGGGGGTTTAGTGCAGCCACGGCACTCAATGCTGCTGCATCTGGATTGGAAAGAGGCTGGAACTGATGCGCCACCAAGGGCCAAACAAACTGAGCCAATTCTCCAGTCATCCCAGTTCGTATTGATCCCGTGATTCCCGTCCAACAAGTATTTGACACGAGCCCATGAAACGCAAGCGAATGACCTGTCATCATTGCCACTCAATTGCCACCATTGTCAGTTGCCTGCCGCTTGCATATCGCTAGGCCGGCTAAAAAGGCTCTCCCCCGCTTCCCCGTACCTACCTACCTAACCCATTGCAGGTGGATTCTCATGCTTGAAGGGTCCGGTTCATGTTTGTTTGAAGAGTCACGACATTCCCGGGTCACATCCCGCGCCAGATAAGTGCGTACCTGCCTAGCTGCCATAGTCTACTACCTACATATATCATGCAATTGCTGCTGGCCTTTCCGACCTTGCCCTTTATTCTGTTGCTGATGCCGCTGCGGCGAGCGGCAACTTGTGTTTGAATCCTATGGTGTTGGGGGCCCGGGGCCGAACAATACCAGGTACAGTAGGTACGTAGATACTTGGCCAAGTTTCATCGTGCGTGAGCCGCTGAAACACAGCCACCACAAGTGTCGTCAAGGTTTACGTACCTATTATTATGGGTGATGTATGTACATGTTTTTTTGGTTTCTCCCTCGAAATTTAAAGCGGCTGGGGAGTCCCAGCACCCGGGCCTTTATTACGAGCACACTGACGCTATTTCCAGTACATACATTCGATATGTACAGGTAGTGTCAGTGTCTAGATAATCCAACCCGAGCAGATTGTCGACATCTGTTATGCCCCGACCGGCCATATCGACTAGCTTGCGGCGTCACACACAGCGAGGGACGTATCACGTATGTCATCCTTATTACTCTGTAGGGTCGTGGGATTATGGCAAGTCAGGGGCAGTGTTTCAGAGAGCTTGCCTAAAAATGTTCTATTGGGAGAGTATGGAAAGCGCGGCAAGAAGAGGAGAGGGTTGGGGCTGCACCTCTTCATCATTCATCGATGTGCAGGAGAATGACGATTACGAAATAATGCAGGTATCTCGTCTTCCGGCAAGACTTGTTTGAGAAGGATTGTGTGCAGCGTGCTGCGCCTAACTACACCTTTAAAGAGACCATCCCTTAATGTAAGGAAATACCTTGATGTAAGGAATTAGCAAGCAAGAAAAGTATAGACGTTGTTGTCCCTAGGCTCGCCAGTCATTTCTACTTTGGCGTGAAAGCTTGAAGCTACTCTACTCAGCCTCAGTGACTGCGAATGCCTTGGCCGATGTAACTATATGAAAATATTGTAGCTTCCTTGCGAGAGCATCCTATTGTTGCGATACTCATCAAGTGGTGTACGCCATCGAGCGTTACATCCTCATGCCCGTGCGAGTCGCGACGGATCGAGATGTCAAATAACACCAGACATGGTCGGTCGGATGCTGCGGATATTTGTTTTCCTCTTGTGTAGTAGGTGTTCCACGCCCTGCGTAGTGCAAGTCCCATCTATGCGATGAAGATGAGGACAACAAATCACAATGCAAGAAGAATGTACGGCTTTTATTCCAAGGACGTCGAAACAGTTCGCCTTAAGGTGTTACAATGCACCTACTGAAAAGCCGACATCTTGTATTGTATTCCATAGGCACGTCACAAATCAGTGAGCGAAACCTGCAGACCAATTTAACTTCCTCGCCATGGTCTAGCCTTGTAATTTTCTGACCGTAGCATCATTTTGTAGCAAAGTTCGGGGGACATAAATCTCAGAATGCCCACAACATAGATTGAGCTCCTATGTGACTGCGATTGCGGCCACATCAGCCCCTTCCCGACAATTTCATGATGCACTTCGTGTTGGCTAGACAGTAAGAATGACAATGTCTCTTGTGTGGACATTGGGGTGCTCAGAAACCATTAGGTACTCCGCGCCTTGCTGTCCACAGGGTTACACCAGACAGACAGAGCTCGAGCTGCTGAGAGCATGTCACAAACCGTTGGACTTGAGGATGTTGAGTGCTTCGTGTGCTCGAGTAGAGTTGATAGGTACGGCGCGCTTCTTTATAATGTGGTTTCTGGTCTGGAAAAACGCCCTGCCGGATTATGATATCGACACCGAAGATCTCGGTAATTGGCTTCAAATGATAGGAAATGATGGTTTCGGATCATTAGAAATGGTGAGCGCAACTATTACTCTCATTTATGACTTGGCTTGTCATTAAAGGAGTCTGTTCGTGGTGTCGCCTAAACATAACCTTTTGCTACAGGTTAAGAATGGCAATATATTCCGCGATGTATTTCTTAATTATCATCTTGAACGATACTAAAACGAAGCAGGCCTCACCGTGGGCTTGCTGTAATAAGCATTGGCGGCGCTGTTGATGTACGGAAGCTACCAGCCGCGGGCATATGCGCTCATCTGCCATTGAGATACGAATGTTATCCTCGGTGTTTCTGTCCTCTTTCTAGTTCTATCTCTAGCGTTTCATTTCTTCAATGTTCGCTTTTTGTAGAGTGAAAAAGAGAGTATCGCGGGACAGCGTGAGGCTTGAGCAATTGCTGTATGATACACTTTAAGATGTGAGGTGTTCATGGAAAAAAGTCACGCTTGGCTTCGACGCCCCCAATCTCGTGGAGGCCCGGTCATTGGGCAATTGAGGCGAAGGACACCTCAGAGTCTGCGTCGGCTTGGGAACAGCTTGATGCCTTGATTGTTTATTTTTTGTGTGTTGGGGACATTTCCTTGATGCTGTAGCATTTTGTGCGTACTACGTACCTGAAGGCTGGTCCCTTCCGCCTGACGGAAATGGCTAGGGATATTCCACATAGGTAGCCAGGCAATGAGAAAGCCTTACGCGAACAGCGAGCTCAAGCGTCCATTGATATCGTCGCCGGAAGGTGTATCCACGCAAGGGGCTTCGACTTCGGCTTAGGGACCATTCCAAAGCCGGGGAAAGACGATATCTCCAGCAGACGGCATATAGCCATACCAAGGCTTAGAAAGTCGTCCTTAGAGCGGAGATTCTGCGTCTGTGAATTGGGGCAAAGTCAGCTTGATGCTGCGACAATGCTGCAGTTGCTCAAGGAAGTCGTTCTCCGTTTTGTTCGGACTCCGGAATGGGGCGAGTTGAAGAGTGTCAAGAACAGATACCTTTTATTAAGGGCAACTTTTAGCGCACGAAGAAGTAGGACGAAGAAGTACCTAATGTACCTATGTAGGTATGTATGTACCAGCGGTACGGAGTACCTACCTACCTAATAAGAGCCTGGCGACTCTCCGTACGACCGGAAATTGTTGCAACTTTGCAAGCCACCACCTGAGCTCCAAGTCGCTCGGAACCGTTCCGCTGTATTATGCACCGCCTTCCGCGGAAGCCACTGCGGTGACGAGGTATAGGTAGACTTTCAGCGGGACTACCGAGGCCAAGGCCGCAGCCTCTTCTTTGCGCGGCGTTTGTCTTACATATTTGCTTCTGCCGCGCTGTTCCTGCGAAGACGGCGGCAACTGGAGACAGAGACTGCGATGGCATCTGACATGGTGGTTTTTGATCCTTCATGCGCTTCGGGGCGAAGGAAGACTCGCCTCAAGGGCCGATCTGAGCCGATCTGAGATCAATCCCCGGGCGAGCCGGGGGCTTCGTGAATCGTCAGTTTCTGCTGTCTAGCGAGCATGCTGCATGTTAGCGAAGACCGATGATCTAATATGTATGTAGAACTCATTTTGGTCATTCCGCGCCTGTGCCAGCCGCGCCAGATCCCTCTATCCGAAGCGGCATGTATCGCATAGGATGATAGGACCATCTCTCTCTGCTCTCTGGATTCTGTACTCAGTGTGTATGAGGTACTCTATACGGAGTACACACGTATTACATACATACCTCCTACCTAGGTAGGTACCTACATGTACGGAGTACGTCCACTAAACGCACCCACATACGCACCCACTTCATATGCCGATCTGCCCTGTCGTCGATGGCAAGTTGCGCGTCCACAAACTGCCTTGTGTTGGCAGAATGGGCAAGTGATCTGGCAGGAGTTGTATTTGAAGTCCTTCCAGCGTCCTGTGGCTCGTGACCGGACTTGTCGCTCGTCCCATGCGTCGTCTTCAACCGCCCGACAGCGACCTGAGGCGTTCTATTTCCTCTTGCGCATACCTTCACCATCCACGTCCGGTTACTTGATACATGTGCGGCTCGGATACAAGCTTCAGCTCCGCGGACCGCTGTTATTATGGAGATTCAATTCTCCGTTCCGCTGAATCCCGCCAGCAAAAGCAGTTCGTCCGCGTGAGTCGCCAGTTCAGGAATAGTCCTTCAATTGAACATCTTCAACCTACAAACCCTACAACTTGGACCCCGGGTCCCCAAGCCTGTTTCACGTCGCGCTCGGCGCTGACTTTATTTAATCAACATAGACTATCTGCGACCTCGACGAAGCAGTCGCTCGCGGAACAGCGTGGAGGCACGTACAAATTTGCGCTCGACTCTAGAGCAAGACACACAAGACGAAGCTCGACCCGCGCTCGAACGGGTTGTTCTATCTGTATGTCGTCATGATTATGCCCTTCAATTCCTCTACCACCACACACCATCATGTCTAACTGATATACCGATCTTGACGTTTAGGCAAGTGCGTTCTCCATCATTTTATACACCTCCACTGGTGGCATGCAGCTCCATGAGAGATATTCTCGCGCCGCCTGCATACCCAAGCACGACCAGAAGCACAACGCAAATAAGCACACAGCATAAGCACATATCATAAGCAACAGCTGAAAACGAACTGCAAAAAAACACAACTATACGTGTCTAGACTACTAACAAATTGGTGCTTCCCAGGAAACGCCATGTGAAATGCGACGAAACCAAGCCGGCATGTCTGAATTGCATCAAATGGCGCGGCTATTGCGAAGCTTACATAGAGTCCGAGCCCGCCTCTTCCTCAACCTTGCCACCATCGGCTTCGCGAAATGTCGCCGCCGATAAGAACGCGCAGCTTATACACACGAAAAGGGCACCGCTTCTGCTCACAGAACCAGACATCAACTCGATCCGATTTTCTAACAGTGAGCAGAGAGCATACTTTAATGAATGGATCGGCTTGTCTGTCACGTATCTCAGCGGAGGCATCGATCAAAGGCAGCTATGGAGGACGACGATGCCCCAGGTAACAATGGAGGAAACTACTCTCCGATTCGGCGCCATGGCCGTCGGAGCGCTGCGCAAAGCATATCAGACCAAGGGCCAGTCGGCAGAACTCGGACACGACAATAGGCACTATCTCAATTCGGTCATATACTACTGCGAAGCGCTGCGTCTTCAATCGAAAGCAGAACCTACGAAGGAAGGTCTACGGACTGCGTTGCTGTCGTCGCTTTTGTTCATCTGCTTTGAGGCTCAGCGAGGGAACATGCCTGCTGCACTCAAGCATGTCTCCCATGGCTTCAGCATGCTAAACGAGCTGGCTGCGTGTACAGAGCTTGCACCAGGTCTCGTCAGCATCGCGCCGGCACCCCCGTCCTTGGTACAGGAGATTCTCGATTGCTACAGGCCTCTGGAGCTACAGTCGAGATCGTTCTTGGGCTCGTATAAACAGTTCCTCTATCCGCATAAAATGGGATATTCCAACCAGAGCGTGGCACCAGAGTCATCGAAACGGGCTTTTGCCGCACAACAACCAAACGCAGCTACTTGTCCTGCTGCAGCTTATGTTGGTGATACTCGACAACCTCAAGCAAGACCAGTTGCAAGTTCTGAAGTATCGACGCCACTCCAGGGCATCACGAGCCCGCCCACTGAACACAGCATGCCTGGACAGACTTCGACTTCAATAGCGGTAGGAGCAGTAGCAGCGACAGGTCTTCTCAGCCCACAAAGCCAGAGAAGCGACCCGGAGACTCCGCCGCTGCAGCACCACCCATCACCTAAGATGGCCCCCCACCGATTTACCTCCATCGCTCCATTCACCAAAAATTCTCCTTACTTCCGCCCCCGACAATTCAACATCACTACATTAGACAACCTCCCATCGACGTTTCGAAATCTTGAAGAAGCCCGAGGGTACTGGAGTCTCGTCCAGAAGTTCACGGTGTCGCACCTTCCTCTACTGACGTTGATC
This sequence comes from Claviceps quebecensis, assembly GCA_004016085.1. Classification (NCBI taxonomy): domain Eukaryota; kingdom Fungi; phylum Ascomycota; class Sordariomycetes; order Hypocreales; family Clavicipitaceae; genus Claviceps; species Claviceps quebecensis. Next base: position 29,826 of record QEQW01000130.1, read on the forward strand.
ACCTCTCAGCTCTGCCTCACCCGTGCTGTCTCCAACTTAGACATAGAAAGGAAGCTCTCTAGCGTGAAGAAACAGCCCCGCATTAGCAACTTCGTCATTGAATCTCGCCACTGGCTTTCTCGATGGATAGAGGCCTTCGAACCCGTGTACAAGACCATCTGCCGTGAAGCCACCGCCGAATCCCAAAACTACCTCTCCGCTATGAGTCTCCGAATAGAGTATCTCATCCTCTGTATATATTCGACCATTCCGCGCTTCTCATGCCTCACCGATGCAAAAGGACTCACTCCGAGATACCGCGAGATCAACCGCCTTGCCGAAATACTCCTTTGCTCCCGTCCAAACTGCGGCTTCGCCATGGACTCAGGCTGGACGTGGCCTCTTTTTATCTCATCTCTTAGCTGTCGCGACCCAGACGTCCGGCAGGACGCTATCCGCATACTGGGTCAATATCCCGTTCGCAATGCCCTTCGCGACAGCTACGTCTTCCGGGCCATTGCCCTGCGAAACCAGGAAGCTGAGAATCAGGTTATAGGCGAGGGGACCGAGGAGGAACAATGGCTGCAACTGCGGCGGCGGGAGCTCGTGTTCGAGGACCTTGGCAGCTCTATCATTTTTCGCTCGTCGCAAAAGAACAGCCGCTCGGGCCAGTGGGAGTTGATCGAGGAGATCGCCAACGCGACAGTTCTGTCCGATGGGCGGTTGGGTTGGCGCAGGCAGCCTGTTTCAGAGAGCGCGTCTATCCTGTCGGGCGTTTGTTAGGAGTTCGATGTGGTGTGATCTAGAAGTGAAATCCATGAGGCCGATGATCAAAGGGTAAAAGAGTAGTGGTCGCATTCTCGAACCATCAAGGCAGTCTATATCGATGTCTTTAAAAAGTGACGCATCTCTCACCCACTTGCCGTTGTACTTAGCCTGGGGTTCCCAACGCCAAACGCGATTCGGCTACTTTAGGGCGTTAAGTTATTTGAATCTTAGGAGCACAAATGACAAATCAGGATCAAAGATGTTCTCGTTCTATCATGCCCCGTTTTGCTGGCAGTTGAAAGGTTCAAAGCGACCGAAAGTTATGAACGAGATAAGATCATAAGAGTCTGACACTTCTGTGGCGCTTTCGAAAGCCTTCCCGCATACTCACCCAGCAGCAAGCAATCCATCGTCTCAAATTAAAGTAGACGTGAAGCGCACGTCTGTTATACGATGCCCTGAGTAAGACTGCTAAGCAAGATCCACACCACCATCTCAAGCCATCTTGAATTTCAGAATTTTGCGACTCGCGATGCCCAGGGGCTAGACTTCAGTGCTGCTTCCATTGAAGTTGCAAGCACAAGTTGTATTTAGATGTCAGTGTCGCTTCCATTGAAGTTCCGAGCACAATTTGTATTTCGGTGAGCAGATACGGAGTATTGCTGGCAGGATGACCCGGACCCTTCTCAACTACGCCATCCTCAAAATCGACCAAATACATATAAAGAGGCAAACACGAAATGTGCGCCTCCGCTGCGCGTCGGCACACAATTTCTTCAGTTTTGCCTAATAAGGCGAGGCGAGGGTGAATGACAGATTGGCCTGTAGGCTGAACATTCAGTCAACCCTCCCCCCGTCGAGATGATACAGGTTTAAACTGCTGCATATTACCACAGCCCGTTTCCCAAAAATACTCTCACAGAGCGTGGCCCAGTCGTGGTTCTGGTTGCCGAAAACATTCGCAAGAAAGCGAGCCGGATCTTGTGCCAGGAGCCGAACTAGTTGCCAGCGCGCATCCACGTCTACAGACGTGCCGCAACATGCAATCCTCGTCTTTCAGGCTTCGCGGCTGAACCATCCCTGGCTCAGTTCTGTCCATTGGAACGCCACCAATGGCCAGTTACTTTTATAATGTTCTGCAGTCGCTTTAGGTATGTTAGCAGCCTCCATATGATTCAGTCTCATCGCCACCAGATCGTACGAACCTAACGGTTGTTCTCATGTCCTTTCTAGAATTGATTTTCTTCACGTTCTTCTCGTCCTTTTTACGAACCTGACGTTTGTTTTATGTCCTTAATAGAACTAATCTTCTTTTCGTCCTTCTGGTCCTTTTTAGCACTCAATCTCTTCGGTGTCGGGGGAAACAGCTCTGGCTGCAGGAACCAGATCACCTCGTCACGAGCGCGGCCGCGTATTAAGGCGGGTTCTTTTTGCAGGTCTGCAAGGCGAAAACGCTTACATCATCGTAGATGTCGATCCAAGGGGGGAGCATCCTGCAAGCGTCAACATGAGCATCAGCATCAGACTGCAACGCGTATCCCCTTGGCCGATAATACATGTAGTCGTGCACCACCTCAAAATGTCGAGCCACGTCTGGATTTTTCTTATGGTATGCGGCATTTTGAGGTGGTGCACGACTAGTCACCTGACAAGTATAATCGGCCAAGGGAATACGCGTTGCAGTCTGATGCTTATGCTTGTGTTGTACTCCTGGGATCGACGTCGACAGCGATGTGAGCGTTTCGCCTTGCAGAATCGCAAAGAGGATCCATCTAAATACGCAGCGGCGCTCGTGACAAGGATGATCTGGTTCCTGAAGGTAGCTGTTGTCTCCGAAACCGAACAATATGAGTACGCTGAAGAAATTGAGTGCTAAAAGGTACCAGGAGGACGTAAAGAAGATCAGTTCTATAAAGGACATGAGACAAACGATAGGTTCGTACGTTCTGGTAGTGATGAGACTGAACTATGTGGAGTCTGCTATGTAACACAAAGCGACTGCAGAACAATATAGAATAGTAATTGGATCTTGATGGCGCTCCAATGGATACAATTGAACCCAGGGGTAGTCCGCCGCGAAGCCTGAAAGATGAGGGATTCGCATGTTAAAAAGATACTCCGTATGGACCTGTGAAATTTGAGAGCCCGTAGTGTTACACAGGCTTATATTTGTCTTTGTATGAGTTATAGTCATCAAGCGTAATTGGTTTAGTGGTAAAATTCTCCGTTGCCATCCGCAATGTCGGGGAGCCCTGGGTTCGATTCCCAGATTACGCATCGTACTACTGCCGCCTGCGGCGGACATCTTTTTGCCCCAATCTCCTTTTTTTCCCTCCTGATTCTATCAAGATTCATCACACAGACAGCCGCTTTCCGCAAAACTATGCGCACCAACCAACGTGTGATCATGCGACCGAGAATTGAGAGCATTGTCCATATTCTTTTCAGGTGAGCTGATGTATGTGCTGTGTAAACCAATGGTTTCTCATAAGAAACATTTACCTTTGCTAATCAATCACGTGTGAACAGAGACTTCTGAGTTGGTAAGATGCTCGCGGGTTAGTTCTGAGTCGTGAAGGTCATGTGTTTGCATCTGAGGTATTATTTGCAACCGTGAGTAGGAAACGTGTCCAAAACGTGTCATTGCATAACTCTAAATAACAACACCTAGTCAAATGAAGATTGAAGTCATTCATTCAGATTTGCCTCCGACTTGGTTGTGGCGTGAAGTGACGACTTAGCTCCAGGGTAGCTCATCTCGTTGGTGTGTGTAGCCTGTACGGAGTAGGACCTCCTCAGGTACCTCGGCTCATTGTGCCGCGCGCAACGTCGGCTCCATCGATGATGCCGCACCCCGTCCAGTGTTCCTGACTGCACTTCAAACACTACCACCCTCAATTCGAAAACGAGGAGACTTAACGTATCAATTGCAACGAATCAATCCGTCGAGCCTTATTTGCGACAAATAGTCGCAATCCAATACACTCGAGTCTCGACGCTCAGAGCGCGAAATCTTATGACGAAGACATTGCAGCGCCTCAAGCCTCCAAATAGGTAGGCGGGAAGAATCGGCAACTCGATACAGATATCGATTGAAGAAGAGACAAGGGCTGAGAAGCTCTGGCAATAGCCATGTCTGCGGCGCGCAAGAAGGATTCGCAACAATCGAGTGTCGGCCGGATCCTGGGCATGCCGCCAAAGTGGCTGGGCATGTATGATGATTTTATCACCAAGAATGCTGGCCAGGTTAGCCAGATAGAGAGTGCATTACGGAGCTTGACATATATTGTCCCAGGTATGTTCTTTTTGCTCTTTCTTCCATTCTCCTTTGCTTCCAGCTAGATTTGATTGGAAAGGACCCTAGGACATCATGGTGCACATGGCCAGCCACCCGGAAAGCCAGATGAAGATGCAGCAGTTCATTGACAAGATGTATGGAAACAATAGGCCGCTTCCGTGATGCCGAAATCGCATCAGAATCAATACACTCGGGTGTTCAATTACTCTCCCTGTACCACGACACCCTTCTATCGCGCGCCCTCTCGCGATTACCCGTCCCGTCTCCGCGAACAGCGCATTCTCGCTACACGCGCTTCTGGTCACAAAAGAGTACACTATATAGACGGATCGCCATGGTTCTACAGATGGTAATCTACACGGAGCTGTTGTGTGAGATGACGGTCAAGCGCAAGCGCGGGGAGAAGTCGCGGTGGAAACTCATTGTCCTCATTGAGGCCATCAAGGCGCTTTGCAGACTCCTCCTTCTGCGGGTGACACGATCAAGGCCGTTAGTCACGCCTCCACTGCCGGAGAGGGAGCTCATACCCGAGGATGAGAACGAGGATGCGGTGTCCGATGGTAGTGAGGAAGCGCTGAGGCAGAATGGGGCCGCGGACCTGGAAGCGGACCTGGTGCACATCTCCACGTTGGAAAAGCTAAAGCCGGCGTACGAGCAGAAGTGGAAGATGCCACGTACAGGAATGAGTCTACCATCGTTGCCGGAACCCAGCGATATAAGCTCTTACCTACTCAGTCGGGTCCTCACGGCAGACGACATCAAGCCCGCCAACAAGCTACTCAATAAACTCCAGGGCTCCTCACACGCAGCCGAGGTATTTCACATTCTTGCGCCACTAGTTTACGCCATTGCCCTAGCGAGGAGCAAGAACAAGAGCTCGTGGACGCCGTGGTTTGTAGGTATCGCGGTCGAGTACGCGGCTCGGCAGCTGCGAGATCGGAGCTTGAGAACCACGATGCTGGAGAGAGAGCAGTGGAACAAGAGAGCGTGGGAGATGGCGTGGTGGGCCATGAGGGGTGCCTTTTACGAGAACATGACCAAGGGGCTCATTGGGGGTGTTAGGGCCCGGATGCCTGGCTTTGTGGCCGGCATTTTGGAGGACTACGAGTATCTGTGGGAGAATTACCATTTCAGCACGAGCAGGTGAGATGTTGGCCTACGCTGGGCTGACTGCAATTCCTCTTGCGTGCTCTTCGGTGGCGTTTTCAAGACGCATCTGGCTTGGCCTGAGGATAAAAAGGGGTCATGGGGAGCATGGAATGGGAGGAGACATCTGTATCAGTCATGACGGAAGAACATTCAAGTGGTCTTCGGGCCATCTTTAAGGCACTGGATGCATTGTCGAGAGATGCCGTGCGGCGGGCTTTGTGGAACTCATGCCGAGAGGCTGTAGACGTGTTTCTTGACACGAAGTACATACATAGGACAGGTGTGATCTTTGTTTCATTGTTTCGTCGGCAATATATTTCGCATAGCTGTGGGTACAATCATCGTTTTTGGCTGCTGGTTTACTCCGGCGTCTAATAGGCAAGTGTCTACGTACGAGACATGGGAGTCAACCATGCAGAAAGTAAGTTATATAAGTGACAGGCAGTAAGTAAGGAACCCGCGATCAACGGACGACAATATCGATCTCGAATCGCCATCTGTGACGTGTTGCCAAGGGTGTCTTCTCCGATAGGAGCGTGCACCTTAGGTGATCCTGACATCCGATAAGAATGTGAGCAGCAGTACTTCGTAAGATGAGTAGGTACCTAGATTGGTGAGATTGGCTATCAATATCATTCACCAAGTGACGCAGCATGTGGACAATGGTTCACCCTTTTTTAACGTGGCTAGGTATGAACCAGCTGTCGGATTTAGGGCTACTTAGTACTGCGATGGCTTCCCCTTCTAGTACCTGCGTTTAATGCAGCCATTTGTTTGTGTGAGAGGCAATTGTTCTCTTAGTTTGCAATGAGAATATGTTGCATGCAGCTATCGTTTGGTATATCATGAACTCTAAGTACGTTCATATCTACATTAATAGATGCGTAGCACGACTTGGCAATAAAGGCTGATTGATGATGTATGCCGTCCCCTCTAGAAGGAGTTTAATCGTGCGTTGGGTGCATTTGCGAGCTACCTATGTACGGAGGACGGAGTACATACCTACCTTAGGTACCTATACTCCGTATGTACACCATACTCCGTACGGAGTACTCCGTAAACCACTCCTTAAAAAAAGGGTCCTGCGGCCTACCAGGACAATCTTTTACCACGGACTTTCATACGGAGCACGCCCTCCCGAGTCCCAACAGGCACAGCCCCAGGCCCCCAAGTCTATTATTAACATGGTGGTCTTGTTTGCAAACTTACTTTTTCGTTGTTGTTGTGAACTTGTGATTGTGGTTGTGGAAAAGGTGAGGAAAGGGACATGGGTTGGGGGCTGGGGTGGGGCAGGGGCAAATGGGAAAAGGGCTGGGGGGGTGTGTGGGTGTGATGGTGGCGCGAGATCTGCACAGCCACGGCTGTTGCACGCTCCGGATTGGAAATAAATTCAGGCACAAGTTACCTACAACAACTGACGGGAGGCAGAAGAGGGGAAGAAAAACGTGCGCCTGGGAAGCTGGACTTCGGACATGTTGAGTTTAGGCGAGGCGACCTGGTTACTGGTACGATAGAGAGACAGAGAGGGCGAATGCATCACACCATGTTTTGTGCACGGTGCGGGCAAACAGGCACAGGACTCCCACTTGGGTGGATGGATTGCATCATGCCGCCAGGGAACCATGAAACCCAACGCGCCGCAAAGGAAACAAAAGAGAAGAAGGGAATAGAGAGCAAAAGAAAAGAAAAAGAAGAAAAACAAGACCATCGCACCCCTGCATCCGCAACCGCGGTGCACCAGCCCCCGACCCCAACCCAACGCTCGCTGTTCGCCCAAACAGGCCATACTCATCCAAAATGTCCAGATGGGACATCGCTCCAGCCATTCACCAGGCTAGGCTCTGTTCCCGCCTGTGCCAGTGTGCACTGTGCAGTACTCTGTACCCGTATACCACTGCATAATACCAGAGTACACAAAACCACATTCGTCCATCCAGCAGCCAAGCATCTACGGAGTAGCCATCCATCTCATCCCATTTACCGCCTTGCCATGCCCCGTACGTCACCACAAGACACGTCGGCCCAGGGACAAGGGAAGAGCAGAACCATGCACCGACTCCCTCCCTGTATCTGAAAGTCGCTTCACTCCCACTTCTGAGTTCTCCCTTGATAATTATTGGGATAGGAACCAAGAGAACACCATCACCTATTTCCTGTAGATATCCGAGGACTTCCATACAGGCAAGACCAAGGGGGCGCTGTTTGATGTGCTTGTTTAGCTCTTTGTTCGCCGCGCGTTGGTTGCAACTTGCGAGGAAGACCGCAGAGGGACAAATGTCACAGTCTACTCCGTACAGATCATGCTTTTCATGCCTGCCTTGGCTTGTTGTTGATCTGCACAAATCACCCTGACGTTGTTTGCGTGGATCAACCCAACCACCCCCCCTTCTTCCCTTGCTTTTTTCTCCCTTTTCCCTTCTGCGGTTGGTAAATCAATACGTACTCTGTAGGCATTTGGCTTGTGACTCGTGAGGAGCAGGCCCCAATCTATTTATTGTGCTTCTACGAGTACTAGATACCTAGGTCTTTGCGCGCCTTTTGGTTGCGAAAGAGCCCAACTACCTGGGCATCGCAGCTGCGCAGCGAGGGATGTTTGGGCTCGGCTTGGCTTGTACATACGGAGTACTGTACGGAGTAGTCTGTGTAGGTCAAGACATGGGTCGGCGGAAAAGTCGCAGCAGCCAGGTTCACCGCTGCCCATCACTGTCATCACTGAGCATGATGCAGAAACGGGCCGGGTCGTAGGGTCGAAGCCGACATGCAGAGACGAAGTGGATAACTACTTCGAAGAACTAGGTAGACATGCATACTTACTAATGTAGTAGCAAGGAATAGGGAAACCCCAGAGGACATCGCGGCAGTTTGGTCTTAAGGCTGCCCGGTTATGATCGTCAACGGCAGCGACAATCAGACCGAGAGACAGGCACTTACACATACCACGTACACACTCCGTACATACTCCATACAGGTGTAGGTATTTTGTAGTGATGCTGTGATCGAAAGAAAGGGGGATGGTTGGTAAAAATTGGAATTTTTCCGCATTCTGCATCTGACAGACACCAACCGGAATCCGTATTGCTGTCACCGGAGGACGTACCTAAATGAATACATTTACACATGCACGCACGTAGACATTGGACAACCTTGCAATTCTACGCGAACCCCCCCGCTGGTCAGTCACATGAAAAGTAACGGGTGGATGGGTTCAATGCCAAGACAACATGAGCTCAGTCCAAGGTCGACAAGTCGTGCCATGGGGTGGATTGGGCAATGGTGGTTTGAGGGAGCGTTGTAAGTTCTGCGCCAAAGCAAGACATCTAATCTTAGAAGCGAAAAAAATGAAGAGGTGAAGCTCGTGGCTAGAATGCTGTCCGATGTGTAAAAATATTTATATATCAGAAACATGTAGGTATGTCCTCGGCTTGTAGTTTTTCGTGTGTATGCATGCATGAACCAGCTTCTGCGCCGAATCGGCCCGGTGAGCAAAATCTTCTAATAAGACCTTAGAAGACGCGGGAATAATTCTCGTGTATATCCCGTCCACCGTACCTAGATATATTCTCTTTGCCAGCAGAATGCCTGAAATTTGAATCCCGATGGCACTTTCCCCCATCACCAAGAAGATCGCACATATATCTGCATACTTACAGAGTAGACGGTATGCCTGTGCGGCGCTGCGGGTTAGACGATGAATATTGTGTTAAGTGACGAAGCGAAAGGCAAGATGAACCGGAGGCGAGGGCCGCGGCGACTGATGAAGAGTTCAAGAGTCAATACGACTCGACGCAATTGACTAGCTCATCAGGATAAGTAACACACATCAAAACATCGCATCATGTAAATGTAAAGCATCATGCCACTGTGTTCAACCTCCTAGTATATACTCAATTTCATTTGAAGGCGCTGAGTTCTTTTGCATATGTTTATACTCGGTTTGTATATCCCCTGTAGATCCCAATGAGGTGAGCAGGTATGTACATACCCATTGCAGCGATGCAGCTATTCGTACATAGCATGGCTGCATGGGTAATTGCACCAACACGATACATCTCGGGAACGTTGAATGTGTCCGCCTGGAGACGATTCGAATAGCATCATCTTTATAGAGACACCCCGATCGCGATTCGCGACGAGGGATCCCAAATACTTTGTTTTGTTCCGAGACAACATACCTTGTATGTATGTACACACATGCACCCACTGTACAGAGTGTATTTGTGCCCGACATTCAGATTTCAGGGACGGCCGAAAGGAACAACTGAGAAGAGTTAGATGCCATGAAATACCCCGTATATTCCGTAGTCTGCTCGCCTATCTATTTATGATGCTGATGGCTCCGGCGGGAATATGCGGCCAAGACATTTATACGGAACTTCAAACGGTTTAAATCTCGATCTCGACCATGAGCAACATACACGGCCATCATCGTCATGTCTTGCCTTGTACAAATGAAACACAGGTATCGCCGCACTGCGCAAAAGCTGGGGATGCATGGCAATGTAATGCGATGCGATGCTTGCCGCCGTTGTTGAGTCTATCAGGTATAACGCCGTCAAAGGATGGCCCTTTGTTCAATGCACACCCGCATACGGAGTACTCTGTACTCCGTACACAATGAATTTGGAATGGGATACCTACATAGAGACAAGGCTGGTGCTGTCATCGGGATTCACGTGACGAAATTGACGCTTTGCTGAACTCAGGACGCCTATCATACCTACCTTGTCCTCCGCATTCGATCGGGGATTGTCTCGGGATACGAGAGTACAACAGACCGGGTGTTGATCCAGTTTGTCGATTTTCAACAAGGGTTATCCATGCGCCCGTTCTCGCCAGAGATGCAAGGCTACGTACGTACATACGGAGTACAGTGCGCGGGCGCCACCTCGACTCGCATTGTCCGCACCGAGGGTAACTTTGTGTGTCAGGGTTTGTTTGGTTGGTAGGTGAGAACATTGACGCTGCGGCTATGTATCATCTCTTCGTGCTCCGTACGTACATACTCCGTACAGTACAGAGTATGACTTGTACGAATGACAGGGAAGCCGATCTCCTGCGGGCTCGCCTGGGCGACGTGAGGGAACATGCTCATGCGCGAAGGCCCTAAGAAGCTCACTTACATGACATATGTATCCATCATCGTCGGGAACAAGCCAAGCAGCAGCTGAGATCCTGCCGTGTGGTTCAAAACACACTGATGAACTAGTGATAGGGCCATCCCACTCGATCCTTTTGGCTCTAATTGAAGCAGATGTCCGAGAACCGTGGAGTAGATTTGTAGTTCTATGCACCAATCGGAATACATGGGTTAGACGGGGGATGAGCCATTGCCGAGAGCCGTGTGTTGGCCATTTCCGCGAAGAGGCTCTGGCTCCGGAAGAAACTTCAGGGAACCTCATCCATCGGGACGAGTCAGTCAGGAGAGGGGTCGATAACGTCAGGTTATCGCACGAGTGAGGAACACGTGAATGAGCAGTGGGTAATTGCTCAATGATGCAGTATGTAGGTATGTACATGCCTTGTAGTAAGTCACTGTAAGTGACAGTTGACAACTGCCTATTCGCGGCAGTGTGTACACATCTGCTTACCTTGATCTGCGCTTATCAACAATGCAGAACTCCAAATCGATCACACAATGCATGGCTCGAGGGCAAGAATGTGTGTATTGACGAATCCCAAATGACAGGTCATCCGCTACAAAGGCTCTGTGAAGCGATATCGTCATGTAGGTATGTGTGTACATATAACCTTTGTCGTGAGTCGTGACGAGGTCACGAGTGCGATGAAGTGTCCGACCAAGCACTTGGGCTGCGGCGCGGGTAAACATCCGGAGCATACTCCGTATGCCGAAACGGACCGGAGGACCCCGAAGCTCCGTTGGCGGACCCAGCGTTTATTATACCTAGGTGAGTTTGGTTCTGGAGCTAGACCAACGAGAGGATGAACCTTTCCTGTCATCCATCGACCATCATCAAACAAACAGGGATCAGAATCGTTCATCTCTAGTTTAGTAGTTAGAGCTTTAGTACAGATTTACTATTTACAGAGACGTTCACAACTTAATTAGTCTTGATTGAGCCTCATGCCCGAGCAAAGTGATTTCTTCATTGGTTGCATCTTGGATCAGGAATCGGCAATTGGCGGGGCTGTTTCGAAACAACGGCGCATCGCGGGCGATTTGTGGCTGGCAGTCGAACAAACACGACTCGATCACTTTGTCACTGCCTCGCCTCTGCTCTGGTAGGTACTGCCGCGATGGCAGCAAGTATGTACGTATGGTAGGTATGTCGGCTTTGTGTTCTGAAACAAGGTCGGTTTGGGCAAGGGGCCAGGCTCTTACACACTTGCTTGAAAATGCCAGACTCGGATCGCGAGGTAGATTTCGCCTCTTTGTACGGAGTACACATACATTATGTAGGTATGCCTACATGACGAGATTCTAATCGAGATTGTTTCGGGGACGCAGACACGCGGCTATGCCATCAAGATCTGTGGCTTCCCCTAATTGTAGCAAGCTTAATTTGTATCTCTGTTCCCATGTTTTAGATCCAAATCGCTGGTCCAGGGGGTGGCAGTGCATGAGGGGGAGAGACGAATGTAGAGAAGGGGACAGAGCGCAAACAAACAGCCCCATGGCCATTGACTGAAGTGCATTCAGCATGAAGTGATTATTTTAGTGTGGTGAAGAGTCGCGACTCGCGACTCGCGGCGCGATGGGGCTTGCTAGCAAGCTAGCATGCACATATATAGAGGTGTGTTGTAGCTTATTAACTAAATGCCGCCTTGCAATGCGTTTGAGATGATGTAGAATTTTTCTTTCGTTCGCGCTGCGCGATCTACCGTAATCGATTGTGGGCGATGAAAAGTAGTTGTATTTACACATGAAGCCAATGAAGCCGGATGAAGCCGGATGAAGCGGGTAATTGGCTTCTTCAACGATGAAGCAAACGGGAGAGTGCATGCGTGGACGGTTGACGGATGATGGAGAGAAAGCAACGTTCGTAAGCTGGTTCGCATCAGTGCTGAAACTTCCAGCTGATAGAGTGAGCATTGAGCTGAGCCGCTGATGAGGACCGTGTCCGTCAGAAAACATCAAAGTAACGGCGCGATCCCGTGTGCCATCAAGTGCCATCTGTATGTTTACTGTACATACTCCGTACGGTATACCTACTCTTGGGGGCTTCAAATCGAAGCCTTGGCATACAGTACCTAAAAGGCGTGGTACTTGACAGAGCAACGAGCGCTCTGTTTGGGCAAACCCATGCAAAGCATAATTTTGCCAGCCTGTCGTGGACTGCATGTCAGCCAATGCCAATGCCTCGCGGCGCGCGTCCGTCTGAGTCTGCCCAACACGGGACGTGAGCCAAGGTTGACAGGTTGACAGGTTGAAGGCACAAGACTTGCAAGTTGCACCAGCTGAGAGCAGCACTTGCGTTCTTTCTTTTGGGGGAATGGGGGTCCCCTCCGTCGCAATGCCCGCTGAAGTTGCCCCTGTGAGGCACTGACCGGCTTGCCCCTAGGGACTACCTAGCTAGGTAAGCGGGCGATTCCGAACTATCACTTTCTGACGAATATGAAAGACTTTGTATGACAATTGAGAAAGCGATCATGCAATGTTTGAGGCGGGGTCTGAAATTGCATATTGAACCTGGGTCGCACAAATTACTTGGCGTACGCGGAGTTTGTCCCACTACAGTAATCGGTTGCCGAATTGAGTCCAAATGTGCCTGACGATGACCACATCCTAATAATATGGCGTCCAATCGGTGGGCGCCTCGTGGGGAGGTCATGTTGTACAGCGCCTCACAAATGGGCGTGAAAGCGACCGCGTTCCCAAAGAGTGTGTTGACTCTTAAGCCCTCATAAAAAAATTGGGCTTCGCAGTGAGAGACGAGCTGTTACCAGTGGCGTAATATATCATCGTAAGCGCCTCGATGAAGGAGTGGCGGCCACGTTGGTCTTGGTTCCTACGCGCTGTCTGGAAGCCGATTGACGATAATCTGTGCAACCCATGGGCACCCGTCAGTCGTTGGCCAATTTTACATCGACAGATTGACCGGGCATAGTAATTATTTCGATCTATCTCCCGGCTCAAATTGGCAGTAACGCTCCCATGTTACCATGTACGGAGTATGATGTGAGCGATTGATTAGACAGGCGCCGAGAAGTTCGAATATGACTGCAGTCGTGCGCCATTCATTGCTTCCCGGGGGCCAAGTCAATGGTATCAACGGTCGGTATGCTTGGCCTGTCAACATAGGTATCCCATGATGCGTGGGCAATTGGAACGAACAGTGTACTGATCATATTTCTCGAGGGCGCCTATGCAATAGATTATAGCGGGTGTACAGCAATAGCCTCTGGAAGGCAAAATCTGGGCTGCCTGCGCCATGGGCAACTTTACACGTCTAGATATCTGGACAGTAAATACACAGGTTCAAGCTGTTGATATAAAACATTAGCATACGTCTGATGTCACGGCCCTCATCGTCGAAGCGACGCATGAAAGCGCGGCATCACTATCGGCCTCATCACTTGACCAGTGGACAATTATGGCATCCTGGACCGTGGCCGCGTACAAAGATGTGTTGGGCTGAGCTTCCGCGCGATGCTTCCCGCAGCACCGCGTTCCAAGTCTTGAGACTTGACGCCCATTCGCCCACTTGCTCATCAGGCACGAGATTTTGCTCATGATATCCCCCTTGTTATGATTGCTTTGCTTACGCCGTACGATACTCCGTACAGAGTTGAGACTTGAAAGTTGAGCGGGCTGATTGGCAGTGATGGATCATGGCAGTGATGGATGGTTTGTTTGTTCTTTGCTGCTTCTGGGCCCCGGCGAATCGCCCCACTATTTGTAAAACAAACATAAGTGCTGCGCCAATGACGAGCCAGGTTTGTTGTGGCTTTTGGCATTGATCTTTGCCGGCTAGCAACAAAGGCGGGGGCTGTTTGTTCTGACCCAGGGTTGTTCTCGGTTCTCGGTCTGGGTTCTCTACTCCGTACGAATATATTCTCAGGCTCGCCATTCATCGCGTCCGCTGCCCCTTTGTTGACTGGTATACCCGTGCTGGTTGGTGCACAGGGGCCGTGGGCCCGTGGCTCATCATGATCTTTGGCCCTTGAAGACATATGCAACGGCCTCCTACGCGTTCGTCTCCGTGGGAAGCAGTGTGTGTATATATAAGAGGGTTCATACGGAGCACGTTAGGGCAGGATGACTTGTAAGTTGTGGCTGCCGAGGCTAGAGCGGAAACAGGCGGCAAGGAGCGCGGCAGCAGTGATCGCGATATGACGGAGCGATTTCTCATCAACTTCTTTGTCGTCCTGGCTTGGCCCCCACTACCCCTGGTCACTTGGCTCTTTCAACTTCACTCTACGGAGTAGGTATGTACCTAGCTCTCCCAAGCTTTCAAGCAATTCGAGCAATCGAGAATTTACGCATCCAAGCATCATGATCCAAGCATGTCGCGGTCGTCTTTGTCCCACACCAGCCCCGCGTATTCAATGCTGCTTGGGGCCTGCTTCAGCACATCACGGCAACACCGAACCAAACGCCAGACAGACGCTGGGGCCTTGCGCCGCCCCCCTGACTCTTGGGTAGGTAATTTCCCTGCCCGTCCGTGTCCTCCTTGCCTTGGGGAGTCGGGTGGTGTCTGGACTCTGCAGTGCACACTGAGAGTTATTAGAAGTGATAAGTTCTCTCTGAGCATGATGCTTCTGGCCGGCAGCCGCCCAATCGATTTCAAATGACCATTCCATGCCACACCATCGCAAGGACGGGACCTGAATAGTTGACGAGGCGTGCTCTGGAGTCTGCTCTGGAGTCTGCGTACACGTCTAGACTCTAGAGTCACTCTAGACCTTTATCATGTATGTGACGGTATGTCGTATGCTCATCAACAAGACAGCGCGCTTGTCAACGTCTTGTTGTTTGGACACACAATGTGCCCGGGCGGCCTGCACGTTACGCGATGAAATAGACTCCCTGAAAACACCAGACGTACCGGTATTATTATGTATCCTGTGAATCAGCCTTCAGGACCGGTTACGAGGTTTGCGAGTCTTTATCGGTTGCGACTTGCGAGAACTTGGCCTGCTCAGTGCTGCCTCTTGTTAATAACTTTACTTGCTTCTTTTCTCTTTGTGCCTGAAATTTGGGGCCACTGCGGATCGTCGAGTCTTACAAGTCGGCGAGGCAGCGCGAGTCGGGTGGTTGACTAGACGTACCCCCTTCACCCCCTAGTGCGGAGTGCTAATAATATTCACACGCGCGGGTGGCTCTCCAGAACAGCCAAAGTCGTTGATAACAGGTACCCGGCACAGAGTCTGCTCGACAAGAGGGTCTATTTTCTTGTGCTCCCGTACTCCGTAACCCTGACCACACTTGTTCAACACGACAGGATTGTCCCTTGTTGTGTGCTCGAGTGGATGGTGAAATTAGGACTTGGCTTTTAACTCATCCCCTCCTCGCCTCCCCTTTCTTCTTTTTACCCTCGACTTCCCACTACGGCAAGGCACACCACAGCGACTAACGACCATCGCGCCGATTGACGTCCCGTCGACAAGTCCACAACGCTCGTCGTTGTCGTAGAGGTGCTTCGTCACCTTGCTCCGTCATCGTCGCCCACCCTCGATGTGAGAGTGCCATAATGGATCAGAGTCAAAATCACCAGCGTCAACCGATAGTCCCGGTGTTATCCACGGCAGCTTCTCCCTCGACCGATGCCTCGCCGCAGGATGTCTTGACCGAAGCTCGCAAGCACCTGCAACACATGATTGACTCTGGTATCTCGAGGGAACAACTCCATCAATGGGTCGACGATAGCCTGTCGCTACAGCTTACTTTATCATCAAATCCAACACTCGCTTCGTCACACACGCAGACACTCCTTTCTCAACATGCACCGCTGCCGCCGCTGCCGCCGCCACCTCAATGTCCTCCACCTCCGCCGCCATCCGCCCTCGCTTCAAATCATTCGCTGTCCTCTGCGAACGTGTCATCGACCTCGCAATCATCGACCGTGAGAGCGCCCTCGACCGAAACGAAGACCGAACCATACTCCGACGACATGCAAGGGAACTGGTCATCGACCACAACCTTTGGCACAACTTCAAACGGCATGATGGGAGGCATAGATAATCATCACGTCGCTATGGATACTCCCATGTTCTTACCACCATCCGCCGCATTTGCGCATCGGCCCAGGATCTCGATTTCCTCCGTTAGTTCCGGCTCATCTGGCCACGCATCGATATGGTCGACAAATTCTGCTCAATCGACGTACTCGTACCAGTCTGCGGCCTCGGCACGATCAATGGCCCCTCTTCCCATGGTCCCGCAAGGAGGCCAGAGTATGGGAATGATGAACGGCACTCATGTGGGATCAAATGTTTCGAATGTCAACCGACAAAACATATATTGGTGTACATCCTGCGAAACGAGTTTTAAGCGCAAGTACGACTGGAAACGACACGAGGATGAGTTTCATGAGCGATGGAGAAAATACCCTTGCCCAGAACCGGGCTGCAATCGCAGCTTCTGGGGCTCAAATTCCTTTAATCAACACCACAAACAGTGTCATGGCTGCAAGACGTGCCCTCACGCAGAAAAAGTCGTCAAATATCTTCGAAAACGCAAGTACTGGGCCTGTGGATTCTGTTCTGCCCTGCATCCCGCCCGTGAGCGTCACGTCGAACATGTTGCACGGCATTTTGAGTCTGGGTTGACCAAGGCTGAGTGGATGCACTCCCGGGTAATTTATGGTCTTTTGCATCAGCCTCACGTACACGAAGCGTGGGAGAATCTCGTTCGAGGCAAACAGTCCGAGCACTCGAGCAGGCGGCCACAGTTCAGTTGGCATCCAAACAAGACTGGACGAGCTCAAGGGTTTCTAGAGCACGAAGCTCCTGGGCAACTCCAGGATCATCTTGAATTCTTCCTAGAACAGGAAGAAGACGCTCACAGGGTCGCCAAGATGGCGTATGAGTTGGCCGATATCATCATAACCCCTGACGCAACGGTTCAGTCGCAAACTCAATCACGGCCGCAATTTGTGAATACTCCTGGATCTATGGCACCTCCTCAACACACCTCGTTCGCTTCTCTCTCCCCACAGACGCACCAGCAAGCTTCTATGCTGCCGCCTACCAGCCCAGGCAATCAGAATGCTTTTATTCAGTCTTTTCGTGGGCCGCTCTTTCTTCCGTCGCAAGCATTCTCTGCACAGAGTGGACCGTCACCCGAATCTTCGTCACAGTCTCCGATGACCGCCTCGCAGTCGCCGCACGCAGCCGCGAGCTCGCCAATGGCAATGGACAAGCTTGATTTGCAGCATTCTACATCCAATGCCGGCCATTCTATTGCGGACTCTCTGATGGACTATGATTTAGCCACGAATGAGGCATTCCGAGACTGGCCAAGCTTGATGGGCAGCCTGGCAAACAATTCCGAGTCGCCATCGCAGAGCAACAACAGCCAACAGCAAACTGGATGGGGGCAGATGTTCCAGTACTCTTACGACCCCAGGGTCACGCCAGCATGAAGGCAATGCTCATTCTCGCCACGCATAGACACTGATACATGAGTTGCTTTGATATTTCCTTTTTTCTTTTTATTTCGCTTTGTCTTCATACATATAGCCGATTATCTACAACGGCCAGTCCCTTCCAGCCGCACCACCTCTATCTCCTTCCAGTCCTCTTTGCTTTATTCAATACATCGTCCTGTCAACGTATCATAATACAATTCACCAGCATGTTTCAGACCGGAAGATGAGACGAGTCCAATCTTCAGATGCTAGCTTGAAATCGTTTAGTTCTTCCATGTCGCTCACTGTCTTCTTTTCTATCCTTTTACTCGTTCTACGCGAAAACTTTTTTTCCTTTTTTGAAGGATCTAATGATTAATACCCCTCAATGCAGCCTACCATAACTGCCAATAGCGTCAGTACTTGGAACACCCTCCTTAAGTCGGCGCTATCAATTCTGTATGACGAAGGAATGTTACTGTCGGTTATTAGAGGACAACCACAGTTCAAAACAACATCAAGTGCGAAAAAGGACCGAAATCAATACCAACAGCGGGCGGGGTTACAAGAGCGAAGCGCTTTCCACTTTCTTTCGGTCTCGTCACATCTTTTGATCCCAGGCTACGTTCCTCTACTGAGCTGAAAAAACAACAGTTTGCCTCTCATTTGCTTTCCTTTTTCTTTCCTTTTCTTTGCTTTCCGGATTCTGGGCTATCCTTTTTTTTGTTCTCCCTCTTCTTCGTGGCGTTAACCAGATGGGCGCATCTCTAGTCGTTTGAGGCAGTCGATGGGAAGGTTGGGAACGGTTATTAGGGCGTATTCTAAAGGAAATCCCTGAGATGGACATCTTGTACATAGAGGAGTATGCTACATGGCATACGTACGTTCACACTCGAGAGCCAAGTATATGTTGGCTAGTATACTCATGGTCACCAATGTACTCTTCTGTAGGATATATTGAAGATGCCTTTCTTATTCAGCGTGGAACTTGGTGCGTCAAAGATAACTACAGCCTGGTCTCTATTCGATAGTAGTTGTTGGTATCCCGTGGTAGGTAGAGACAATGAGGTTATGTCGAAGACAGAGCGGAGAAGACTGCATTAGCGGCATCCAACGCACTGTGCCATCCTGGGCACAAGTAAATGGCATGGATTCTTTTGGAAGCACATGCGAGAGTGACGAGTATTTGACAGATGCTATGTAGTTTGATTAATCTACTGCCTACTGTTTATTCAAAGAGCATGGCACATGCATATTTTCAGTTACCAGGAACTCGTTAAAGCTATTAGGTACCTAGGTAGTGTATACTCACAGTACCAGGTGGCAGGTACGGTTGCAGTGTGTCCCGCATTTTGTCTGCCAGCCGCTCGGCACTTCTTGGGTTACTAGTCTTGGGTTATTTGACGAGTGCCAGCCAACTGCCGAATAACGTTTGCCTAGGTACTTCACGAGGTTAGACGGGGTGCAGCCCGGGAACAACTCTTCTTCATGTTGGAAAGTCTGTCAAAGGGCCCAATCTCTGGCGCCATGTCTGCCTATGCCGACTTCTTTAGCAGCCACGCGCCATCTTTTGGTCACTGGCTTGAACTGAGTGAGATACCGCTCGCAGGGGAATTGACAGCTGTGCATCCCCCAAAACTCCCGCTGAATGAGTTTGACGAAAGACATCAGCTCAAAGACCAATATTTGGAAACTCAATATCGCCTCCACCGATACGAAGCGACAGAACCTCTGCGTCGTGCCATTCAAGAATACCGCACCAAATTCTCGTACGGGAATCCAGACATAGAGCTAGGTTTGGCGAATATCTACAAAAACGTACCTACCTAGTGTCTGATTCAATACTGTTGCGAATCCGCGTGTGCGATTTCTGATTACGCGTCTAGGTGTTCGTAACTGGTCACGCCCTTGGCAATGACGGAGCCACTCAACGTCTTCGCATCTGCAAACCCCCGAATCAGCTCTTCATAGCCGATGAAGCCCAGGAGGGTGAAAAGGTTGACGAGATCGAATACCTAACGCCGGGAACACTACTAGCAGTATCGACAGACCACTTCAGAAGTACCTGTTCTGTTGCAGTCGTGGCCGAGAATGATGGCCTACAGATGGACACGCCCTATATCGACGTCTTCTAGGCGAAGCCAGACGATATGGTCACAGATCCCACCTCTGAGTTAGTCTTGCTTGAGCCAAGGTCCGGATATTTCGAGTCGCTGAGGCACGTAATGGTTGGGCTACAGACTTCGTTGCCACATCAGTACGTTCCGCTCTTAAGCACTATACCCCCTGTGAGACGATGTCTGTTTGCTGATTTGGCTAAAGAAGCTCTAAATGTCTACTGAATTCGTATCTGTTTGAGTCCAAGCCCGGATCAGTGGTCGTTCCTCGATATCTCCGGCAGAGTAAGCCAGGAAAGCTCTCGGTGCCACGTGTTGTCAGAAGCCTCGACAAGTCCCAGCTTCTCGCGTTCAACAAAGCAATTTCAGAAGAAGTCGCACTCATCCAAGGACCCCCTGGTACGGGAAAAACCTTTACCTCGAACGTCATTCTTCAAAGCCTCGTCGACACATTCGGCATGCCGGACTTGCCAGATAGTCCTATAATCGTTGTTGCACAGACAAATCATGCAGTGGATCAGCTTATGAAGAAGTATATCGACGATAGAGGGTCCGACACCGTGGTCAGACTTGGTCGACGTGGCAGCGATGAATTGAAAGCCTTCTCCTTAAGTGAGCGCATGTATAATTCGAAGAATGCTCGAGGACAGTCAACCAAACAGTTTACGACAAAACTCAAGAGTATTGTGAAATGCCTAGAAAACGCTGGCAATCAAGCTGTTGAGGTGGTGGATGCTGAGACTCTCAAGAACTTTGGTGTTCTCAGTGCCGCTCAGTATGATTCGCTAGTAGATGACGACGAATGGGAGTCGTCGGGAATCCAAGTACAAGAGAACCACGACGATCCTCTTTCGAGATGGCTCGATGACACCGACCTGACACCTGCTCGCCATCGAGAAGAGGTACAAGAAGAAGGCCACATCAAGGACCGGAGATGGCAAGGCGCACAAATTTCATTTGTGCCTTTAGAAGATTCTGCGGCAGCTTTCCCTAACGAAGGTTATGCAAGACACCTGCTTGAACGATCCGCAAATTTATACGATATAAGACCAGAGAAGAGGCTATATGTCTACAAATACTTGCTCACCAAGCTTCGTGACATCCGAAACCCACGATCGGGTCTTGTCGAGCTTCTGGCGTCATATACTGAGAACTGCAAAGTCATGAAGGATGTCAAAGACATGAACCGCGCTCAGTTCATCCTGAGGGCTGGTTTCAAGGTCGTCGCATGTACAGCAACGGGACTACTGAAACACAAAAGGATCATTGCTCAGTTGCGGCCACGGGTCCTCCTGATGGAAGAAGCTGCCGAAATACGCGAAGCTGACACGATAGCCGCATGTCTGTGCTTTCCGACTCTGGAGCACCTGATTCTGCTGGGCGACCATCAGCAATTACAACCTCACGCCAACTTGCATGAGCTGTCCTTGGATCCATATCGCATCAATATTTCCATGTTCGAGCGCTTAATCAAGATCGGATTGTCACATAGGACGCTGCTAGAACAGAGACGCATGATCCCACCGCTGCGCGAAATCGTCCAGCTCTTCTACCCCAATGTAATAGATTCGCCAAGTATCTCGAAGCTTCCCACGTCCGTGCCAGGGGTCCTCCAGCCTTTGTGGTGGTTCCAGCACGATTGGCAGGAAATGCGATCCCGAATAGGCTCCGATTGCACCACGATTGAGAATGCCATGGAGGCCAAGATGATTGTGCTCTTTGTTCAGTATCTAGTGGAGATACAAAGCATTCATCCTGCGCGAATCACGATGCTGACATTCTACAATGGCCAAGCAAGGCTGATTCGGGGCGAGCTGGCCAGGAATGCGTGTCTCGCAAGGCGTGCTCCTTCCTCGGAATGGTCCGTCAGAACAGTAGATGGATTTCAAGGAGAGGAAAACGACTTCATACTGCTCTCACTCGTGCGAGGTCCCAACGGAGTACCTGGGTTTCTGGCCTCGGGCAATCGCGCCATTGTCGCCCTGAGCCGGGCAAAACTCGGTTTGTACATATTTGGCCATCGAGATGTTTTGCTCCGGACCCCGAAAAGCCGTCAGACGTGGTCTGAAGTGATACATATGATGCGGAATAGCAGCGGTCGAACGCTACGCCTAATAGTGGACGGTGAAGAACGACGTGTCGGTCAGCCTGATGATTGGGCATCCATCTTGCGGACGAGCAGATTGGCAACGTCTGCAGCTACACAAGGCAGCCGACATCCTGCTGAAAATACAATTAACCCTCATCGAAGTCTTATAGGTCGAACTTCCTATGGAACTAACACTCCTTTCGAAACGAGATCTGAACTGGATAGAGCGCCCGTCAATGCAATGATGACAATGAATGGAAACCTAGGAGCAGCACTATCGCTACGGCCAGAAAGTCCTCCCTCAGCAGTCGCAGGAAAGGCTGAGACATTGACACTGGATTTCGACACCGATTTGATCTGCCTGACAGATACGGTGACGATCCCACTATCATTACAGTTGATGGATCTGCGGGACTTGTCATTAGACACACCTGCTTTAGCCCTGGAAGCTGCGGACCACGATGAAGCATTGATCCAGTTCTCGGATGATGAAGGCGAAAATGGTGGTGGTGGTGGGGAAAATATGTTGAGCAAGGCGCCAATCGATCTTCTCGAGTAAAGAGTTTTTTTTTTTTTTTTTTTTTTTTTTT